>OZ012660.1:118742816-118937116 GCA_963942545.1 Oxycera nigricornis | reverse complement strand
ATAGGGGATATTGGCTAGGGAAAACTCAAGCAACTCACCAACAACATGAAAATAAATAAGCAGAGAGAGGTCGCCAACAGATCCAGAAATACAAACACTAAAACATAATGAGATAAGTGAACAAACAGAGAAAAGAACACAGGACCAATGCAACATCAGACAGCAGAACAAAAGAAGAGGAGAATAACTGGCATCAGGAGGACTGCACCCATCAAAACAATAAATTTGCAATTTAACTACATTAAATTCGGGATAGTTCAAGTTAACCCATAGTAAAAATATTAAGCAAACAAGAAATCCCCCCAAAACAGGGGGAAAAAAGAAAAACACTCCCGGGGAAGGTTTGCCCAGGTGATCCTGGTGCTGGCCCGTATCAGCGTGTGCCGATATGGCTTCTGAAAAAACGCGGGAGGGTTCGCCCACCACTCCAGGAACGTAGAAACCTGGGTGAGGTAACCTCTGGAGGGTATCTAAAATTTGTTATGCAGATAGCTGCAAGGCAACTCATCACTTCTCAGAGGCATCAGTGAGGATGGGTAGCGATAATACGTTGCTTTCTCGGTTGCCAGACGAAAGAAATGAGAGGCCTTCCAGACCACACAAAAAACCTTCTGACAAATAGACCCAAGGTAGCACACACACTCCGCTTGGCACTAGGCTAAGAGAGGAGCCCAACCAAATATGACTTGATAATGTTACTTTTTCCCGCTATCAAAGGGAAAGGGGATGGATAAGCTACGCGGAAGGCCCATAGTGAGATCCCAACACAGCACTGACGGTCTCCCAATGATCTGACATTGGGCTAGGATGCCAAAAGGAACCTCTAAAATCTAATCTATCGAAACATAAGTACAACTAATTGATGAAGACGGCACACAAGTCCTGCCTGAGGCCAAAACAATTCTTAAAACTCTTGATACCACTGCATCATTACAGATCAAACATCAAAAGAAATATACAATCAGCAAACGTCACCGAGAAAACAGAAAACAACGGAAAGACCTTAAACTGATGATACGGGGGGGACTTCTCCAAAAAGCCAGAGAACATAACGCACTCAACACAATAAACCGCTCAACCATAAGGACAATACAAAAGACCAATTCTCTTGAAACAGGGGTACTACAAATCTTAGAACAGGAATATATACAAGTTAGGGCCCAAATCATGATCCTACTAAAAGAAAAACTCACCGAAATAGAAAACAACCTGGCAATTGAGATACCAGAAGTCCACATTAACATACAAACCATGGAGGAAAACTTTCTCACATGGGCAAAAGACCCAAACAAATCTCCGAACCGACAACAAGCCATAGCCACACACCTCAACCCGCTATTGGAGAACCTACTAGACCCGGTGACACCGTTGTCAATACAAATAGAACAACAATTAATATTCGGGTGGGGGGGAAAAATACCTCTAGTCCAAAGATATGAAGAAGAGGAATACAACTTCGTAACACTACGAATACAAGGAGGAACAATATCCACAGCAGTGCCCATTATGACAAACTACATAAAAGAAAAGTACAACCTGGAAGGGAAAGCCTCACCAGAAATAGAAAAGATAAGCAATATTGTAGAAACGGCAGGGGAGATCATACACATGCACAGATTTTACAGAATTAAAAAAGAAATTTTCGAAGATGAGCGAGGAACAGACACCACAACACTCCCATTACATAAGACAATGAGTCAGTTCATCATAGAAGCACTCTCCAAGGAATTAAAACAAGCACTGAAAATACTTCAGACTAGGATATTTTCAAGAGATCATTCTACATTGAATTTGATAGGACCAAAAAACAAGATAAATCGGATACAGGAGAGGGCACGAATATCTCTAGAAAAGATCAAGGACCTTCACGCAACACTCCCAAAAGAAAATATAGACATTATCCACAATAGTGGGACAACAGCTAGGATCCAAAACACCAGCGTCCTCATTTATGAAAAACAACTATACTACCTTAACCATATAACCATGGAAGAACGTGTGTCTTTATGCAAAAACATTCCAAAATACAACCCGAGGGGGGAAAAAGGAATACAACACCCACTGCTAGAATCACGCGTCAATAACCTAATAAAACACAGTAATCCAGTCTTCATAGCACACAATGCACATGACATGAAACTACTCCTGAATGAGCTTAAATATCCCCATGAAATATATCAAAATACTCTTCGGGAAAAATTGCTAAAATTCAGAAACAAAAAGAGAATTCCATCAGGTTTCAACGAAATGTTGGAAAACATGCATCTATTGGGAAAAGAAACAATCGACAGCAGAATGAAGAAAATGATCCTATGGGAAGACGACCAACAATAGTCACATTAGACTAATAAGAATAACCTAAACAATAAAAAAACCCATAAATACACAATTAACACATCAAGACCCATGAGAAAGAAAGGAACAATAAAAAACTCTTCTCTTGCCCTCCCCCAATAGGAACAAAATCAGGACATAACAATGACCAAAACACAGACAGCACAACCACAAAAAAGACGTAGGGACGAAAATAGGGTTAAGAGATCACTAAACAATAACAATAAAAATAAGGCACAAGCAAAGAACAAGGTGAACCCAAAAATAACAACAAAGAGAGGGAAAACGATCCTCAAACCGGTAATGGGAGCACTAATAAACCTCACATCAAAAGAAATTCCACCTATAACCGCAATACTCTTGAGCTATGGACCAAAGTTTGGATATAAAATCCAACAACAGACGGAAAAAGGAAACTGGGATGAGGTTATAGACATCATTGCACATGACCACGAGTTTGGACGACCAGGTACTATATACAAGGTCACAGAACGACTAAGACACTTCAGAAAGGAGTGCCTGTCAAGCTACACACAAAAGGAAATAGCAAAACCCAAGCAAGTGTTGGCCCACAAGAGGCTACCCATAGAAAAGGAAATTGAAAAAGGAAGAAAAACAACTGCGAAATTCCTCAAAAACAACCCAGACATACTGGTAACGAACGCAGACAAAGGAAACGTAACAGTAATCATGGAGAAAGATCTCTATGAGGAGAAGATGAAGACATTCCTGGAAAAGGGTCTGGAAAACAAGGCCTATTCCATCATAAATAGAGAAGAAGTAGGTTTCAGAGAACAACTCAACATGGAAAGTAGCAATGAACTACATATCCACATAGCCACAAATGATTCAAACCAAACACCAGAAGAAAAATCCAGAAGAAGGAGATTGGTCAAAAAGGAACAGATAATACCAAGAATGTATGGCAGCATCAAGGTACATAAAGAAGGATTGCCCCTAAGACCAATTGTGGACACAAGAAATGCGATTGGAAGTAGCACAGCTATCTTTCTAGCCAAAATATTATACCCATTTAGAAACAAGGAATATAACATAGGAAACACAGAGAGACTAATCAAACTCATTAGGGACTCAGGAGCCCTTGAGAAAGAAGGAAATATAATGGCCTCGCTGGATGTAGTAGACATGTTCACAAACATCCCCACCAAGGCAGGAATAAGTTACATAACAGAAAACTTCGGACAGAAATTACAAGATGAGGGAATAATGAGAATAGGAGATCTACAAGACTCCCTAATGTTTGTCACCCAAGAAACTAACGTGTTTCAATGCAGGGGAACTCTATATAGACAAAACTCGGGCCTACCAATGGGAAGTACCATGGCCCCGATAATGGCAGACTTATACATGGACAATTTGTTTGCCTTGGCAACGGAGCCACTGAAAGACATAGGCATTGAGTTAATCATAAAATATGTGGATGACATACTGATAATAGGACCAGTGGAAAGCATCAGGAAAGCCAGGAAAATGTTAGAGAACATATCAGAGGAACTGCGCACCACCCATAAAGACGAAGGAAAGGTAAAATTCACGATTGAATACGAAGATGAATATCGAGCCATCAATTTCCTGGATGTAACCATTATAAGAGGGGATAAGGACGTCTACACAAGTTGGTACAGGAAGGACATTGCCTCAGAGCGACTTCTGAATTATCACTCAAACCATCCCGATAACATGAAAAACTCGGTTACACTCGAGTACGCAACGAAAGCGTTAACAATCAGCAGCAAAATCTTCTGGAAACTGAACTGCCAGAAACTGAGGAGAATTCTCTCAGTGAATGGATATCCGAACTGGTACTGTACGAAAACTATAAAAGCGGCATTAACAAAAGTAAATGCGGGATATGATTGCATCGCTCAGATAACAGAGGTCATGAGGGAAACAATGCTAGTAAGGGACAGCGTCAAAAAGGAAAGAGAAACCCTGACAAGAATGATCTACACAGAAGAAAATAGCTACTATGGATACAGAGCTAAACTAAATCCATACCTACAACGCAGACAGAAGCCAACCAAGAAGCCATTATCAGCCCCCGAATTTGAAAACATGACAGCAAGCCAAAGGAAATTCTGCCAAGCAATACATATAATAGAAAAAGAAAAGAGAATAGATGAGAATCAAAAATTCAACAAATTCTGGAATACAATACCTTTTGTAAAACAAGTGGGAACAAAAGTCAAAAGGAGCATAATGAGACTGGCTGCAAGACCGCTGGTAAACTTCTATGTACCAGATAATAATAGGTCCCAATTCTTTTCTTCGACAAAAGATAAAATCAATCCCCTTTTTGCATGGGATTGCCACGCAACGATATATTGCAAAGACTGCAACAAGGTATTTAATACCTTCACAGAAGGCCCTCTTCCCCTTATAGCATTACTAGACACAGAATATATAGAACACAACGACAACACCTTCGGATTACATTTCAGCAACACTTATCACAGGATAGACATGGGAAAAGTACAAATAAACAGATTAAGATTTGGACACTCGGGCCCATATCTCACACAAATAAGAGCTATCAGACTAGCGGCACAGCTCCCAGAGAAGGAAATAATATCGAAAGAAGCAGGCTTCGTCCCAGCTGAAATCAAGGATAGCATCAGATCCATTTACAATCACCTACTCAGAGCGGAAAAACCGCCAACACAAAACAAGAAA
The DNA here is from genome assembly GCA_963942545.1 of Oxycera nigricornis. NCBI lineage: Eukaryota > Metazoa > Arthropoda > Insecta > Diptera > Stratiomyidae > Oxycera > Oxycera nigricornis. The sequence continues at coordinate 118,932,088 of OZ012660.1, read as the reverse complement.
AGGAAAAGAAAACACGAAAGCAACGAAGAAGCACAAAATAACAAACAATAACGAGGAAACACATCAAGACCTAGGCAGAGAAACAACAGGATCATAACAAACAAAACAAAATAATAGATCTAAGACATCACAGGACACAAATAATTAAACGTCTGAATTTTCCCTTTAGCTTTCCCTTCACTCTTTTCCATGCTCACACGGAAAATCAAGCACCACCACAACACATATTAAAAAGGGAAAACAAGTAGAAATTAAGAGACCAGATATATACTAACCCGGGGAAGGAAGTTTAATGCAAAAATTATGAAAAAAAAAAAAGGGGAAGGGAAACACCTGCAGCAATTAGAAGAATAGAGATAATTAGAAAATAGCCAATGAATCACTGATTCCAATTCGAATTTGCAAATACAGGTCAAGTTTGAAAGCTCCAAAACGGGGGGGGGGGGGAAACTTAAAGTTGAGATAGGTCGGTCTCAAGGCCAAAAGCTTAGTTGATCTGAAAGATCTGAAAGCTCAGAGACTCAGAGAGCTTGAGAAGAAGAAGGGGAGACAACACCCACACAACATGAATCAGGGCAAGATCGGAAGTATGGGTTTAGAACGTCTGAAGTCAGACATGTAAGGTAGTAGTAGTGGGAAAATAGAAGACAACCCCGTAGATGGTAAGCCTAAGCTTAATTAAGTAAGACAACTAAGAGGTGACCACAAGTCATTGACACACAAACAAAAGACAAAGACAGTGACCACTAATCACCAACCAACCGCCAACACAGAGAAAAAGAAGGCGACAACGTGGCAGAGGATTTAAATCAGTCAACGGACAATTGGAAGAAGAAAAGCGGGAAAAGCAGGAAAAGCAGTGAAAAGAAATCAGGGAAAATCAGGGACAATCAAGACAGGGAAAATAACCATTGACTCATGGAGGGACGCTGGATGGAGGCCGACAACGAGGACAACGAGAACATCGAGGACAACGAGGGCAGCAAGGACAACGAGGGCAGCAAGGACAACGAGGACGGTGAGAAGCGAGGACGATTGAAAGCCATGGGTCGATGGGGGCCTGCTGAAGGCCTCCCAAAGGTAAATAGGGAAAATAAAACATAAAATGGATGTGAGGTTAAGTTGGTACTCATTACCAGGGGAGGCCAACGCAACCAACCTTTCAGGAGATGTTCGAAAGGTGGTTGGAACACCACGATGAAGAGGGCCTACAGCTGGGACAACAGAGCCCAAGGGAAGACACACCAGAAACAGTGAGTAATAAAATCAAGGTACACTTCAGGTCAGAAGTTTAGAGAAGTTTAGAGAAGTTAAGAAATTCAGTGTGGGGGGAAACAAAAACAGTATGAATTGAAAAGGACAAAGAGAGAGGGGAACCCACACCGGGCTACAAACCACAAGCAGGATGAAGGAACAACACGTCTGAAGGACATTCAAAGGAACAAGACCGGCACAACAATATACTCACACAGGGCCAGAATATTAGGATACTAGGAATTTATCAACTTATAGGTTTAAAAATTCTTTCAGATAAAAATTCTTTCAAGTAAAAAACTTTCAAGCAGGTAATCGTCAGACAAAAAACGACAGGCAGAAACAAATCCAACCCCATTATGGATATTAAGCAGTTAGATAAAATAAATAAATAGGAAAAATTTTCTTTTGAAAAGGATTCGAACAATTCATTAATTTATTATAATCTTATAATTTTAAGAAGGAATTATTTACAGGATCACATATCAAACATTAAATATTATTATTATTATTAAATATTGGGAACATAGCCCCAAAAAACTACCAGCCAATGATTTCCACTTTGGGAATATTGGTGGTTAAGAATCACAAATCGTCAGATCACACTCTCAGACTCAAACAAAATTAAACACAATACCCACATATATAAGAATGCCAAAAATAGGAGGGTCGCGGCAATGGGCGCATGGGGATGCAGGGACGTATGATTCCGGCATCCACATGCGTTGGTTGCAGGTGCCTGTCCTGGAAAATAAAGTGGCAAATAGTAATTAGATGAACTATCTCCATAATATTATTAATCAAAGTCTTAAACCTCAAAATGGAATATAAAACCTGCTGATGAGTCCCCATGGTAAGGGACGAAATCTAGATCCAGGAAACCAATGAGAATCTCTACACACCCTGAACAGATCATGCTTCTAAGGCATTCCACCCATAAGGGACACTGGCCACACTAAATCACAAACATGACCTGATCAAAATTAGACTAAACACAATAGGCACCTGAGTTTTTAAGCTCTCAAATAAACAAAAAAGGGGGAGCTGCACGCTATATACCACCCCATAAGGATTATATACGCAACTGGAAATCCCCTGGAATAGGGGAGGAACAGCTGCATGAAACAATAAGAAAATAATTTGAACTTATTTGAAATAAATGGAAACATTATGAAATGGTTCAACACGAAACAAAAAAGGGAAACGTCACACACAATATAATTACTGAATTCGAATGCAAATTGACCTCAATACTTAATTATAACACTAAGTTACAGGGAAGGGTTGCACACAACAATGGTTGGGAAGCCTTCAATGGAATGGCACACTCGGGAGACCACAGAAAGAGGAGAAACAATGTTAATTAATGTTACTCACCCATGACACATTACGGCTACTCCTTGCATGAGGCAACTATATATAAAAATTCCCACATCCTAGGAATTAGCAACTAAACGTCCTGAGGGATCCAATTACAATAAACACCGATAAATTAACACTAGTAAAATAAAAACACAGAGACACAAGCAATACAATTAGTCAAAGTACGATCAACCACCCAAACAGTCATGTCACAATAAACAGTTAACAAAGAAAACAACAAACGTCGGACAACATAGCATTCTATGTCGCAAGCAAATCATTGCCAACCTAAAAACAGCGGACAAAACAGAGGGAAGCACAGAACATAGAATTAAGAGAACTTTAAGAGAATTTTAATATAACTTTAAGATAAGAGAGTAGAAGCTGGAAGCATGAAATCAAGGTGAAAGAAGACGAACTGGCAAAATGAGGTACAACCAGCAGAATCATCAATGGAAGGCAAGACAAACAGGAGTTTAAACACAAGCAGACAGGACACGAATGGACAAGACAGCAAAAAGAGCACAAAGAAGGCACAACGAAAGCAAACACCAAAAATCAGGATACAAAACAACAAACTTAAATTAAGTAGAAAATGTATCAAAGTGAATAAAGAAAATGAATAAATAAACACAAACCAAAAAACAGAGAACCACATAATTAAGACATAGAAAAGGCATGAGAACAAATAAATATAGCATAGGGCTAGATATAAAATTAATAACATATAAAAAACGACACACTTGATAATAGGGGATATTGGCTAGGGAAAACTCAAGCAACTCACCAACAACATGAAAATAAATAAGCAGAGAGAGGTCGCCAACAGATCCAGAAATACAAACACTAAAACATAATGAGATAAGTGAACAAACAGAGAAAAGAACACAGGACCAATGCAACATCAGACAGCAGAACAAAAGAAGAGGAGAATAACTGGCATCAGGAGGACTGCACCCATCAAAACAATAAATTTGCAATTTAACTACATTAAATTCGGGATAGTTCAAGTTAACCCATAGTAAAAATATTAAGCAAACAAGAAATCCCCCCAAAACAGGGGGAAAAAAGAAAAACACTCCCGGGGAAGGTTTGCCCAGGTGATCCTGGTGCTGGCCCGTATCAGCGTGTGCCGATATGGCTTCTGAAAAAACGCGGGAGGGTTCGCCCACCACTCCAGGAACGTAGAAACCTGGGTGAGGTAACCTCTGGAGGGTATCTAAAATTTGTTATGCAGATAGCTGCAAGGCAACTCATCACTTCTCAGAGGCATCAGTGAGGATGGGTAGCGATAATACGTTGCTTTCTCGGTTGCCAGACGAAAGAAATGAGAGGCCTTCCAGACCACACAAAAAACCTTCTGACAAATAGACCCAAGGTAGCACACACACTCCGCTTGGCACTAGGCTAAGAGAGGAGCCCAACCAAATATGACTTGATAATGTTACTTTTTCCCGCTATCAAAGGGAAAGGGGATGGATAAGCTACGCGGAAGGCCCATAGTGAGATCCCAACACAGCACTGACGGTCTCCCAATGATCTGACATTGGGCTAGGATGCCAAAAGGAACCTCTAAAATCTAATCTATCGAAACATAAGTACAACTAATTGATGAAGACGGCACACAAGTCCTGCCTGAGGCCAAAACAATTCTTAAAACTCTTGATACCACTGCATCATTACAGATCAAACATCAAAAGAAATATACAATCAGCAAACGTCACCGAGAAAACAGAAAACAACGGAAAGACCTTAAACTGATGATACGGGGGGGACTTCTCCAAAAAGCCAGAGAACATAACGCACTCAACACAATAAACCGCTCAACCATAAGGACAATACAAAAGACCAATTCTCTTGAAACAGGGGTACTACAAATCTTAGAACAGGAATATATACAAGTTAGGGCCCAAATCATGATCCTACTAAAAGAAAAACTCACCGAAATAGAAAACAACCTGGCAATTGAGATACCAGAAGTCCACATTAACATACAAACCATGGAGGAAAACTTTCTCACATGGGCAAAAGACCCAAACAAATCTCCGAACCGACAACAAGCCATAGCCACACACCTCAACCCGCTATTGGAGAACCTACTAGACCCGGTGACACCGTTGTCAATACAAATAGAACAACAATTAATATTCGGGTGGGGGGGAAAAATACCTCTAGTCCAAAGATATGAAGAAGAGGAATACAACTTCGTAACACTACGAATACAAGGAGGAACAATATCCACAGCAGTGCCCATTATGACAAACTACATAAAAGAAAAGTACAACCTGGAAGGGAAAGCCTCACCAGAAATAGAAAAGATAAGCAATATTGTAGAAACGGCAGGGGAGATCATACACATGCACAGATTTTACAGAATTAAAAAAGAAATTTTCGAAGATGAGCGAGGAACAGACACCACAACACTCCCATTACATAAGACAATGAGTCAGTTCATCATAGAAGCACTCTCCAAGGAATTAAAACAAGCACTGAAAATACTTCAGACTAGGATATTTTCAAGAGATCATTCTACATTGAATTTGATAGGACCAAAAAACAAGATAAATCGGATACAGGAGAGGGCACGAATATCTCTAGAAAAGATCAAGGACCTTCACGCAACACTCCCAAAAGAAAATATAGACATTATCCACAATAGTGGGACAACAGCTAGGATCCAAAACACCAGCGTCCTCATTTATGAAAAACAACTATACTACCTTAACCATATAACCATGGAAGAACGTGTGTCTTTATGCAAAAACATTCCAAAATACAACCCGAGGGGGGAAAAAGGAATACAACACCCACTGCTAGAATCACGCGTCAATAACCTAATAAAACACAGTAATCCAGTCTTCATAGCACACAATGCACATGACATGAAACTACTCCTGAATGAGCTTAAATATCCCCATGAAATATATCAAAATACTCTTCGGGAAAAATTGCTAAAATTCAGAAACAAAAAGAGAATTCCATCAGGTTTCAACGAAATGTTGGAAAACATGCATCTATTGGGAAAAGAAACAATCGACAGCAGAATGAAGAAAATGATCCTATGGGAAGACGACCAACAATAGTCACATTAGACTAATAAGAATAACCTAAACAATAAAAAAACCCATAAATACACAATTAACACATCAAGACCCATGAGAAAGAAAGGAACAATAAAAAACTCTTCTCTTGCCCTCCCCCAATAGGAACAAAATCAGGACATAACAATGACCAAAACACAGACAGCACAACCACAAAAAAGACGTAGGGACGAAAATAGGGTTAAGAGATCACTAAACAATAACAATAAAAATAAGGCACAAGCAAAGAACAAGGTGAACCCAAAAATAACAACAAAGAGAGGGAAAACGATCCTCAAACCGGTACCGGGAGCACTAATAAACCTCACATCAAAAGAAATTCCACCTATAACCGCAATACTCTTGAGCTATGGACCAAAGTTTGGATATAAAATCCAACAACAGACGGAAAAAGGAAACTGGGATGAGGTTATAGACATCATTGCACATGACCACGAGTTTGGACGACCAGGTACTATATACAAGGTCACAGAACGACTAAGACACTTCAGAAAGGAGTGCCTGTCAAGCTACACACAAAAGGAAATAGCAAAACCCAAGCAAGTGTTGGCCCACAAGAGGCTACCCATAGAAAAGGAAATTGAAAAAGGAAGAAAAACAACTGCGAAATTCCTCAAAAACAACCCAGACATACTGGTAACGAACGCAGACAAAGGAAACGTAACAGTAATCATGGAGAAAGATCTCTATGAGGAGAAGATGAAGACATTCCTGGAAAAGGGTCTGGAAAACAAGGCCTATTCCATCATAAATAGAGAAGAAGTAGGTTTCAGAGAACAACTCAACATGGAAAGTAGCAATGAACTACATATCCACATAGCCACAAATGATTCAAACCAAACACCAGAAGAAAAATCCAGAAGAAGGAGATTGGTCAAAAAGGAACAGATAATACCAAGAATGTATGGCAGCATCAAGGTACATAAAGAAGGATTGCCCCTAAGACCAATTGTGGACACAAGAAATGCGATTGGAAGTAGCACAGCTATCTTTCTAGCCAAAATATTATACCCATTTAGAAACAAGGAATATAACATAGGAAACACAGAGAGACTAATCAAACTCATTAGGGACTCAGGAGCCCTTGAGAAAGAAGGAAATATAATGGCCTCGCTGGATGTAGTAGACATGTTCACAAACATCCCCACCAAGGCAGGAATAAGTTACATAACAGAAAACTTCGGACAGAAATTACAAGATGAGGGAATAATGAGAATAGGAGATCTACAAGACTCCCTAATGTTTGTCACCCAAGAAACTAACGTGTTTCAATGCAGGGGAACTCTATATAGACAAAACTCGGGCCTACCAATGGGAAGTACCATGGCCCCGATAATGGCAGACTTATACATGGACAATTTGTTTGCCTTGGCAACGGAGCCACTGAAAGACATAGGCATTGAGTTAATCATAAAATATGTGGATGACATACTGATAATAGGACCAGTGGAAAGCATCAGGAAAGCCAGGAAAATGTTAGAGAACATATCAGAGGAACTGCGCACCACCCATAAAGACGAAGGAAAGGTAAAATTCACGATTGAATACGAAGATGAATATCGAGCCATCAATTTCCTGGATGTAACCATTATAAGAGGGGATAAGGACGTCTACACAAGTTGGTACAGGAAGGACATTGCCTCAGAGCGACTTCTGAATTATCACTCAAACCATCCCGATAACATGAAAAACTCGGTTACACTCGAGTACGCAACGAAAGCGTTAACAATCAGCAGCAAAATCTTCTGGAAACTGAACTGCCAGAAACTGAGGAGAATTCTCTCAGTGAATGGATATCCGAACTGGTACTGTACGAAAACTATAAAAGCGGCATTAACAAAAGTAAATGCGGGATATGATTGCATCGCTCAGATAACAGAGGTCATGAGGGAAACAATGCTAGTAAGGGACAGCGTCAAAAAGGAAAGAGAAACCCTGACAAGAATGATCTACACAGAAGAAAATAGCTACTATGGATACAGAGCTAAACTAAATCCATACCTACAACGCAGACAGAAGCCAACCAAGAAGCCATTATCAGCCCCCGAATTTGAAAACATGACAGCAAGCCAAAGGAAATTCTGCCAAGCAATACATATAATAGAAAAAGAAAAGAGAATAGATGAGAATCAAAAATTCAACAAATTCTGGAATACAATACCTTTTGTAAAACAAGTGGGAACAAAAGTCAAAAGGAGCATAATGAGACTGGCTGCAAGACCGCTGGTAAACTTCTATGTACCAGATAATAATAGGTCCCAATTCTTTTCTTCGACAAAAGATAAAATCAATCCCCTTTTTGCATGGGATTGCCACGCAACGATATATTGCAAAGACTGCAACAAGGTATTTAATACCTTCACAGAAGGCCCTCTTCCCCTTATAGCATTACTAGACACAGAATATATAGAACACAACGACAACACCTTCGGATTACATTTCAGCAACACTTATCACAGGATAGACATGGGAAAAGTACAAATAAACAGATTAAGATTTGGACACTCGGGCCCATATCTCACACAAATAAGAGCTATCAGACTAGCGGCACAGCTCCCAGAGAAGGAAATAATATCGAAAGAAGCAGGCTTCGTCCCAGCTGAAATCAAGGATAGCATCAGATCCATTTACAATCACCTACTCAGAGCGGAAAAACCGCCAACACAAAACAAGAAAAGGAAAAGAAAACACGAAAGCAACGAAGAAGCACAAAATAACAAACAATAACGAGGAAACACATCAAGACCTAGGCAGAGAAACAACAGGATCATAACAAACAAAACAAAATAATAGATCTAAGACATCACAGGACACAAATAATTAAACGTCTGAATTTTCCCTTTAGCTTTCCCTTCACTCTTTTCCATGCTCACACGGAAAATCAAGCACCACCACAACACATATTAAAAAGGGAAAACAAGTAGAAATTAAGAGACCAGATATATACTAACCCGGGGAAGGAAGTTTAATGCAAAAATTATGAAAAAAAAAAAAGGGGAAGGGAAACACCTGCAGCAATTAGAAGAATAGAGATAATTAGAAAATAGCCAATGAATCACTGATTCCAATTCGAATTTGCAAATACAGGTCAAGTTTGAAAGCTCCAAAACGGGGGGGGGGGGGAAACTTAAAGTTGAGATAGGTCGGTCTCAAGGCCAAAAGCTTAGTTGATCTGAAAGATCTGAAAGCTCAGAGACTCAGAGAGCTTGAGAAGAAGAAGGGGAGACAACACCCACACAACATGAATCAGGGCAAGATCGGAAGTATGGGTTTAGAACGTCTGAAGTCAGACATGTAAGGTAGTAGTAGTGGGAAAATAGAAGACAACCCCGTAGATGGTAAGCCTAAGCTTAATTAAGTAAGACAACTAAGAGGTGACCACAAGTCATTGACACACAAACAAAAGACAAAGACAGTGACCACTAATCACCAACCAACCGCCAACACAGAGAAAAAGAAGGCGACAACGTGGCAGAGGATTTAAATCAGTCAACGGACAATTGGAAGAAGAAAAGCGGGAAAAGCAGGAAAAGCAGTGAAAAGAAATCAGGGAAAATCAGGGACAATCAAGACAGGGAAAATAACCATTGACTCATGGAGGGACGCTGGATGGAGGCCGACAACGAGGACAACGAGAACATCGAGGACAACGAGGGCAGCAAGGACAACGAGGGCAGCAAGGACAACGAGGACGGTGAGAAGCGAGGACGATTGAAAGCCATGGGTCGATGGGGGCCTGCTGAAGGCCTCCCAAAGGTAAATAGGGAAAATAAAACATAAAATGGATGTGAGGTTAAGTTGGTACTCATTACCAGGGGAGGCCAACGCAACCAACCTTTCAGGAGATGTTCGAAAGGTGGTTGGAACACCACGATGAAGAGGGCCTACAGCTGGGACAACAGAGCCCAAGGGAAGACACACCAGAAACAGTGAGTAATAAAATCAAGGTACACTTCAGGTCAGAAGTTTAGAGAAGTTTAGAGAAGTTAAGAAATTCAGTGTGGGGGGAAACAAAAACAGTATGAATTGAAAAGGACAAAGAGAGAGGGGAACCCACACCGGGCTACAAACCACAAGCAGGATGAAGGAACAACACGTCTGAAGGACATTCAAAGGAACAAGACCGGCACAACAATATACTCACACAGGGCCAGAATATTAGGATACTAGGAATTTATCAACTTATAGGTTTAAAAATTCTTTCAGATAAAAATTCTTTCAAGTAAAAAACTTTCAAGCAGGTAATCGTCAGACAAAAAACGACAGGCAGAAACAAATCCAACCCCATTATGGATATTAAGCAGTTAGATAAAATAAATAAATAGGAAAAATTTTCTTTTGAAAAGGATTCGAACAATTCATTAATTTATTATAATCTTATAATTTTAAGAAGGAATTATTTACAGGATCACATATCAAACATTAAATATTATTATTATTATTAAATATTGGGAACATAGCCCCAAAAAACTACCAGCCAATGATTTCCACTTTGGGAATATTGGTGGTTAAGAATCACAAATCGTCAGATCACACTCTCAGACTCAAACAAAATTAAACACAATACCCACATATATAAGAATGCCAAAAATAGGAGGGTCGCGGCAATGGGCGCATGGGGATGCAGGGACGTATGATTCCGGCATCCACATGCGTTGGTTGCAGGTGCCTGTCCTGGAAAATAAAGTGGCAAATAGTAATTAGATGAACTATCTCCATAATATTATTAATCAAAGTCTTAAACCTCAAAATGGAATATAAAACCTGCTGATGAGTCCCCATGGTAAGGGACGAAATCTAGATCCAGGAAACCAATGAGAATCTCTACACACCCTGAACAGATCATGCTTCTAAGGCATTCCACCCATAAGGGACACTGGCCACACTAAATCACAAACATGACCTGATCAAAATTAGACTAAACACAATAGGCACCTGAGTTTTTAAGCTCTCAAATAAACAAAAAAGGGGGAGCTGCACGCTATATACCACCCCATAAGGATTATATACGCAACTGGAAATCCCCTGGAATAGGGGAGGAACAGCTGCATGAAACAATAAGAAAATAATTTGAACTTATTTGAAATAAATGGAAACATTATGAAATGGTTCAACACGAAACAAAAAAGGGAAACGTCACACACAATATAATTACTGAATTCGAATGCAAATTGACCTCAATACTTAATTATAACACTAAGTTACAGGGAAGGGTTGCACACAACAATGGTTGGGAAGCCTTCAATGGAATGGCACACTCGGGAGACCACAGAAAGAGGAGAAACAATGTTAATTAATGTTACTCACCCATGACACATTACGGCTACTCCTTGCATGAGGCAACTATATATAAAAATTCCCACATCCTAGGAATTAGCAACTAAACGTCCTGAGGGATCCAATTACAATAAACACCGATAAATTAACACTAGTAAAATAAAAACACAGAGACACAAGCAATACAATTAGTCAAAGTACGATCAACCACCCAAACAGTCATGTCACAATAAACAGTTAACAAAGAAAACAACAAACGTCGGACAACATAGCATTCTATGTCGCAAGCAAATCATTGCCAACCTAAAAACAGCGGACAAAACAGAGGGAAGCACAGAACATAGAATTAAGAGAACTTTAAGAGAATTTTAATATAACTTTAAGATAAGAGAGTAGAAGCTGGAAGCATGAAATCAAGGTGAAAGAAGACGAACTGGCAAAATGAGGTACAACCAGCAGAATCATCAATGGAAGGCAAGACAAACAGGAGTTTAAACACAAGCAGACAGGACACGAATGGACAAGACAGCAAAAAGAGCACAAAGAAGGCACAACGAAAGCAAACACCAAAAATCAGGATACAAAACAACAAACTTAAATTAAGTAGAAAATGTATCAAAGTGAATAAAGAAAATGAATAAATAAACACAAACCAAAAAACAGAGAACCACATAATTAAGACATAGAAAAGGCATGAGAACAAATAAATATAGCATAGGGCTAGATATAAAATTAATAACATATAAAAAACGACACACTTGATAATAGGGGATATTGGCTAGGGAAAACTCAAGCAACTCACCAACAACATGAAAATAAATAAGCAGAGAGAGGTCGCCAACAGATCCAGAAATACAAACACTAAAACATAATGAGATAAGTGAACAAACAGAGAAAAGAACACAGGACCAATGCAACATCAGACAGCAGAACAAAAGAAGAGGAGAATAACTGGCATCAGGAGGACTGCACCCATCAAAACAATAAATTTGCAATTTAACTACATTAAATTCGGGATAGTTCAAGTTAACCCATAGTAAAAATATTAAGCAAACAAGAAATCCCCCCAAAACAGGGGGAAAAAAGAAAAACACTCCCGGGGAAGGTTTGCCCAGGTGATCCTGGTGCTGGCCCGTATCAGCGTGTGCCGATATGGCTTCTGAAAAAACGCGGGAGGGTTCGCCCACCACTCCAGGAACGTAGAAACCTGGGTGAGGTAACCTCTGGAGGGTATCTAAAATTTGTTATGCAGATAGCTGCAAGGCAACTCATCACTTCTCAGAGGCATCAGTGAGGATGGGTAGCGATAATACGTTGCTTTCTCGGTTGCCAGACGAAAGAAATGAGAGGCCTTCCAGACCACACAAAAAACCTTCTGACAAATAGACCCAAGGTAGCACACACACTCCGCTTGGCACTAGGCTAAGAGAGGAGCCCAACCAAATATGAGTCAGTTCATCATAGAAGCACTCTCCAAGGAATTAAAACAAGCACTGAAAATACTTCAGACTAGGATATTTTCAAGAGATCATTCTACATTGAATTTGATAGGACCAAAAAACAAGATAAATCGGATACAGGAGAGGGCACGAATATCTCTAGAAAAGATCAAGGACCTTCACGCAACACTCCCAAAAGAAAATATAGACATTATCCACAATAGTGGGACAACAGCTAGGATCCAAAACACCAGCGTCCTCATTTATGAAAAACAACTATACTACCTTAACCATATAACCATGGAAGAACGTGTGTCTTTATGCAAAAACATTCCAAAATACAACCCGAGGGGGGAAAAAGGAATACAACACCCACTGCTAGAATCACGCGTCAATAACCTAATAAAACACAGTAATCCAGTCTTCATAGCACACAATGCACATGACATGAAACTACTCCTGAATGAGCTTAAATATCCCCATGAAATATATCAAAATACTCTTCGGGAAAAATTGCTAAAATTCAGAAACAAAAAGAGAATTCCATCAGGTTTCAACGAAATGTTGGAAAACATGCATCTATTGGGAAAAGAAACAATCGACAGCAGAATGAAGAAAATGATCCTATGGGAAGACGACCAACAATAGTCACATTAGACTAATAAGAATAACCTAAACAATAAAAAAACCCATAAATACACAATTAACACATCAAGACCCATGAGAAAGAAAGGAACAATAAAAAACTCTTCTCTTGCCCTCCCCCAATAGGAACAAAATCAGGACATAACAATGACCAAAACACAGACAGCACAACCACAAAAAAGACGTAGGGACGAAAATAGGGTTAAGAGATCACTAAACAATAACAATAAAAATAAGGCACAAGCAAAGAACAAGGTGAACCCAAAAATAACAACAAAGAGAGGGAAAACGATCCTCAAACCGGTAATGGGAGCACTAATAAACCTCACATCAAAAGAAATTCCACCTATAACCGCAATACTCTTGAGCTATGGACCAAAGTTTGGATATAAAATCCAACAACAGACGGAAAAAGGAAACTGGGATGAGGTTATAGACATCATTGCACATGACCACGAGTTTGGACGACCAGGTACTATATACAAGGTCACAGAACGACTAAGACACTTCAGAAAGGAGTGCCTGTCAAGCTACACACAAAAGGAAATAGCAAAACCCAAGCAAGTGTTGGCCCACAAGAGGCTACCCATAGAAAAGGAAATTGAAAAAGGAAGAAAAACAACTGCGAAATTCCTCAAAAACAACCCAGACATACTGGTAACGAACGCAGACAAAGGAAACGTAACAGTAATCATGGAGAAAGATCTCTATGAGGAGAAGATGAAGACATTCCTGGAAAAGGGTCTGGAAAACAAGGCCTATTCCATCATAAATAGAGAAGAAGTAGGTTTCAGAGAACAACTCAACATGGAAAGTAGCAATGAACTACATATCCACATAGCCACAAATGATTCAAACCAAACACCAGAAGAAAAATCCAGAAGAAGGAGATTGGTCAAAAAGGAACAGATAATACCAAGAATGTATGGCAGCATCAAGGTACATAAAGAAGGATTGCCCCTAAGACCAATTGTGGACACAAGAAATGCGATTGGAAGTAGCACAGCTATCTTTCTAGCCAAAATATTATACCCATTTAGAAACAAGGAATATAACATAGGAAACACAGAGAGACTAATCAAACTCATTAGGGACTCAGGAGCCCTTGAGAAAGAAGGAAATATAATGGCCTCGCTGGATGTAGTAGACATGTTCACAAACATCCCCACCAAGGCAGGAATAAGTTACATAACAGAAAACTTCGGACAGAAATTACAAGATGAGGGAATAATGAGAATAGGAGATCTACAAGACTCCCTAATGTTTGTCACCCAAGAAACTAACGTGTTTCAATGCAGGGGAACTCTATATAGACAAAACTCGGGCCTACCAATGGGAAGTACCATGGCCCCGATAATGGCAGACTTATACATGGACAATTTGTTTGCCTTGGCAACGGAGCCACTGAAAGACATAGGCATTGAGTTAATCATAAAATATGTGGATGACATACTGATAATAGGACCAGTGGAAAGCATCAGGAAAGCCAGGAAAATGTTAGAGAACATATCAGAGGAACTGCGCACCACCCATAAAGACGAAGGAAAGGTAAAATTCACGATTGAATACGAAGATGAATATCGAGCCATCAATTTCCTGGATGTAACCATTATAAGAGGGGATAAGGACGTCTACACAAGTTGGTACAGGAAGGACATTGCCTCAGAGCGACTTCTGAATTATCACTCAAACCATCCCGATAACATGAAAAACTCGGTTACACTCGAGTACGCAACGAAAGCGTTAACAATCAGCAGCAAAATCTTCTGGAAACTGAACTGCCAGAAACTGAGGAGAATTCTCTCAGTGAATGGATATCCGAACTGGTACTGTACGAAAACTATAAAAGCGGCATTAACAAAAGTAAATGCGGGATATGATTGCATCGCTCAGATAACAGAGGTCATGAGGGAAACAATGCTAGTAAGGGACAGCGTCAAAAAGGAAAGAGAAACCCTGACAAGAATGATCTACACAGAAGAAAATAGCTACTATGGATACAGAGCTAAACTAAATCCATACCTACAACGCAGACAGAAGCCAACCAAGAAGCCATTATCAGCCCCCGAATTTGAAAACATGACAGCAAGCCAAAGGAAATTCTGCCAAGCAATACATATAATAGAAAAAGAAAAGAGAATAGATGAGAATCAAAAATTCAACAAATTCTGGAATACAATACCTTTTGTAAAACAAGTGGGAACAAAAGTCAAAAGGAGCATAATGAGACTGGCTGCAAGACCGCTGGTAAACTTCTATGTACCAGATAATAATAGGTCCCAATTCTTTTCTTCGACAAAAGATAAAATCAATCCCCTTTTTGCATGGGATTGCCACGCAACGATATATTGCAAAGACTGCAACAAGGTATTTAATACCTTCACAGAAGGCCCTCTTCCCCTTATAGCATTACTAGACACAGAATATATAGAACACAACGACAACACCTTCGGATTACATTTCAGCAACACTTATCACAGGATAGACATGGGAAAAGTACAAATAAACAGATTAAGATTTGGACACTCGGGCCCATATCTCACACAAATAAGAGCTATCAGACTAGCGGCACAGCTCCCAGAGAAGGAAATAATATCGAAAGAAGCAGGCTTCGTCCCAGCTGAAATCAAGGATAGCATCAGATCCATTTACAATCACCTACTCAGAGCGGAAAAACCGCCAACACAAAACAAGAAAAGGAAAAGAAAACACGAAAGCAACGAAGAAGCACAAAATAACAAACAATAACGAGGAAACACATCAAGACCTAGGCAGAGAAACAACAGGATCATAACAAACAAAACAAAATAATAGATCTAAGACATCACAGGACACAAATAATTAAACGTCTGAATTTTCCCTTTAGCTTTCCCTTCACTCTTTTCCATGCTCACACGGAAAATCAAGCACCACCACAACACATATTAAAAAGGGAAAACAAGTAGAAATTAAGAGACCAGATATATACTAACCCGGGGAAGGAAGTTTAATGCAAAAATTATGAAAAAAGGGGAAGGGAAACACCTGCAGCAATTAGAAGAATAGAGATAATTAGAAAATAGCCAATGAATCACTGATTCCAATTCGAATTTGCAAATACAGGTCAAGTTTGAAAGCTCCAAAACGGGGGGGGGGGGAAACTTAAAGTTGAGATAGGTCGGTCTCAAGGCCAAAAGCTTAGTTGATCTGAAAGATCTGAAAGCTCAGAGACTCAGAGAGCTTGAGAAGAAGAAGGGGAGACAACACCCACACAACATGAATCAGGGCAAGATCGGAAGTATGGGTTTAGAACGTCTGAAGTCAGACATGTAAGGTAGTAGTAGTGGGAAAATAGAAGACAACCCCGTAGATGGTAAGCCTAAGCTTAATTAAGTAAGACAACTAAGAGGTGACCACAAGTCATTGACACACAAACAAAAGACAAAGACAGTGACCACTAATCACCAACCAACCGCCAACACAGAGAAAAAGAAGGCGACAACGTGGCAGAGGATTTAAATCAGTCAACGGACAATTGGAAGAAGAAAAGCGGGAAAAGCAGGAAAAGCAGTGAAAAGAAATCAGGGAAAATCAGGGACAATCAAGACAGGGAAAATAACCATTGACTCATGGAGGGACGCTGGATGGAGGCCGACAACGAGGACAACGAGAACATCGAGGACAACGAGGGCAGCAAGGACAACGAGGGCAGCAAGGACAACGAGGACGGTGAGAAGCGAGGACGATTGAAAGCCATGGGTCGATGGGGGCCTGCTGAAGGCCTCCCAAAGGTAAATAGGGAAAATAAAACATAAAATGGATGTGAGGTTAAGTTGGTACTCATTACCAGGGGAGGCCAACGCAACCAACCTTTCAGGAGATGTTCGAAAGGTGGTTGGAACACCACGATGAAGAGGGCCTACAGCTGGGACAACAGAGCCCAAGGGAAGACACACCAGAAACAGTGAGTAATAAAATCAAGGTACACTTCAGGTCAGAAGTTTAGAGAAGTTTAGAGAAGTTAAGAAATTCAGTGTGGGGGGAAACAAAAACAGTATGAATTGAAAAGGACAAAGAGAGAGGGGAACCCACACCGGGCTACAAACCACAAGCAGGATGAAGGAACAACACGTCTGAAGGACATTCAAAGGAACAAGACCGGCACAACAATATACTCACACAGGGCCAGAATATTAGGATACTAGGAATTTATCAACTTATAGGTTTAAAAATTCTTTCAGATAAAAATTCTTTCAAGTAAAAAACTTTCAAGCAGGTAATCGTCAGACAAAAAACGACAGGCAGAAACAAATCCAACCCCATTATGGATATTAAGCAGTTAGATAAAATAAATAAATAGGAAAAATTTTCTTTTGAAAAGGATTCGAACAATTCATTAATTTATTATAATCTTATAATTTTAAGAAGGAATTATTTACAGGATCACATATCAAACATTAAATATTATTATTATTATCAAATATTGGGAACATAGCCCCAAAAAACTACCAGCCAATGATTTCCACTTTGGGAATATTGGTGGTTAAGAATCACAAATCGTCAGATCACACTCTCAGACTCAAACAAAATTAAACACAATACCCACATATATAAGAATGCCAAAAATAGGAGGGTCGCGGCAATGGGCGCATGGGGATGCAGGGACGTATGATTCCGGCATCCACATGCGTTGGTTGCAGGTGCCTGTCCTGGAAAATAAAGTGGCAAATAGTAATTAGATGAACTATCTCCATAATATTATTAATCAAAGTCTTAAACCTCAAAATGGAATATAAAACCTGCTGATGAGTCCCCATGGTAAGGGACGAAATCTAGATCCAGGAAACCAATGAGAATCTCTACACACCCTGAACAGATCATGCTTCTAAGGCATTCCACCCATAAGGGACACTGGCCACACTAAATCACAAACATGACCTGATCAAAATTAGACTAAACACAATAGGCACCTGAGTTTTTAAGCTCTCAAATAAACAAAAAAGGGGGAGCTGCACGCTATATACCACCCCATAAGGATTATATACGCAACTGGAAATCCCCTGGAATAGGGGAGGAACAGCTGCATGAAACAATAAGAAAATAATTTGAACTTATTTGAAATAAATGGAAACATTATGAAATGGTTCAACACGAAACAAAAAAGGGAAACGTCACACACAATATAATTACTGAATTCGAATGCAAATTGACCTCAATACTTAATTATAACACTAAGTTACAGGGAAGGGTTGCACACAACAATGGTTGGGAAGCCTTCAATGGAATGGCACAGTCGGGAGACCACAGAAAGAGGAGAAACAATGTTAATTAATGTTACTCACCCATGACACATTACGGCTACTCCTTGCATGAGGCAACTATATATAAAAATTCCCACATCCTAGGAATTAGCAACTAAACGTCCTGAGGGATCCAATTACAATAAACACCGATAAATTAACACTAGTAAAATAAAAACACAGAGACACAAGCAATACAATTAGTCAAAGTACGATCAACCACCCAAACAGTCATGTCACAATAAACAGTTAACAAAGAAAACAACAAACGTCGGACAACATAGCATTCTATGTCGCAAGCAAATCATTGCCAACCTAAAAACAGCGGACAAAACAGAGGGAAGCACAGAACATAGAATTAAGAGAACTTTAAGAGAATTTTAATATAACTTTAAGATAAGAGAGTAGAAGCTGGAAGCATGAAATCAAGGTGAAAGAAGACGAACTGGCAAAATGAGGTACAACCAGCAGAATCATCAATGGAAGGCAAGACAAACAGGAGTTTAAACACAAGCAGACAGGACACGAATGGACAAGACAGCAAAAAGAGCACAAAGAAGGCACAACGAAAGCAAACACCAAAAATCAGGATACAAAACAACAAACTTAAATTAAGTAGAAAATGTATCAAAGTGAATAAAGAAAATGAATAAATAAACACAAACCAAAAAACAGAGAACCACATAATTAAGACATAGAAAAGGCATGAGAACAAATAAATATAGCATAGGGCTAGATATAAAATTAATAACATATAAAAAACGACACACTTGATAATAGGGGATATTGGCTAGGGAAAACTCAAGCAACTCACCAACAACATGAAAATAAATAAGCAGAGAGAGGTCGCCAACAGATCCAGAAATACAAACACTAAAACATAATGAGATAAGTGAACAAACAGAGAAAAGAACACAGGACCAATGCAACATCAGACAGCAGAACAAAAGAAGAGGAGAATAACTGGCATCAGGAGGACTGCACCCATCAAAACAATAAATTTGCAATTTAACTACATTAAATTCGGGATAGTTCAAGTTAACCCATAGTAAAAATATTAAGCAAACAAGAAATCCCCCCAAAACAGGGGGAAAAAAGAAAAACACTCCCGGGGAAGGTTTGCCCAGGTGATCCTGGTGCTGGCCCGTATCAGCGTGTGCCGATATGGCTTCTGAAAAAACGCGGGAGGGTTCGCCCACCACTCCAGGAACGTAGAAACCTGGGTGAGGTAACCTCTGGAGGGTATCTAAAATTTGTTATGCAGATAGCTGCAAGGCAACTCATCACTTCTCAGAGGCATCAGTGAGGATGGGTAGCGATAATACGTTGCTTTCTCGGTTGCCAGACGAAAGAAATGAGAGGCCTTCCAGACCACACAAAAAACCTTCTGACAAATAGACCCAAGGTAGCACACACACTCCGCTTGGCACTAGGCTAAGAGAGGAGCCCAACCAAATATGACTTGATAATGTTACTTTTTCCCGCTATCAAAGGGAAAGGGGATGGATAAGCTACGCGGAAGGCCCATAGTGAGATCCCAACACAGCACTGACGGTCTCCCAATGATCTGACATTGGGCTAGGATGCCAAAAGGAACCTCTAAAATCTAATCTATCGAAACATAAGTACAACTAATTGATGAAGACGGCACACAAGTCCTGCCTGAGGCCAAAACAATTCTTAAAACTCTTGATACCACTGCATCATTACAGATCAAACATCAAAAGAAATATACAATCAGCAAACGTCACCGAGAAAACAGAAAACAACGGAAAGACCTTAAACTGATGATACGGGGGGGACTTCTCCAAAAAGCCAGAGAACATAACGCACTCAACACAATAAACCGCTCAACCATAAGGACAATACAAAAGACCAATTCTCTTGAAACAGGGGTACTACAAATCTTAGAACAGGAATATATACAAGTTAGGGCCCAAATCATGATCCTACTAAAAGAAAAACTCACCGAAATAGAAAACAACCTGGCAATTGAGATACCAGAAGTCCACATTAACATACAAACCATGGAGGAAAACTTTCTCACATGGGCAAAAGACCCAAACAAATCTCCGAACCG
The DNA here is from genome assembly GCA_963942545.1 of Oxycera nigricornis. Lineage (NCBI taxonomy): Eukaryota > Metazoa > Arthropoda > Insecta > Diptera > Stratiomyidae > Oxycera > Oxycera nigricornis. The sequence continues at coordinate 118,911,651 of OZ012660.1, read as the reverse complement.
ACAACAAGCCATAGCCACACACCTCAACCCGCTATTGGAGAACCTACTAGACCCGGTGACACCGTTGTCAATACAAATAGAACAACAATTAATATTCGGGTGGGGGGGAAAAATACCTCTAGTCCAAAGATATGAAGAAGAGGAATACAACTTCGTAACACTACGAATACAAGGAGGAACAATATCCACAGCAGTGCCCATTATGACAAACTACATAAAAGAAAAGTACAACCTGGAAGGGAAAGCCTCACCAGAAATAGAAAAGATAAGCAATATTGTAGAAACGGCAGGGGAGATCATACACATGCACAGATTTTACAGAATTAAAAAAGAAATTTTCGAAGATGAGCGAGGAACAGACACCACAACACTCCCATTACATAAGACAATGAGTCAGTTCATCATAGAAGCACTCTCCAAGGAATTAAAACAAGCACTGAAAATACTTCAGACTAGGATATTTTCAAGAGATCATTCTACATTGAATTTGATAGGACCAAAAAACAAGATAAATCGGATACAGGAGAGGGCACGAATATCTCTAGAAAAGATCAAGGACCTTCACGCAACACTCCCAAAAGAAAATATAGACATTATCCACAATAGTGGGACAACAGCTAGGATCCAAAACACCAGCGTCCTCATTTATGAAAAACAACTATACTACCTTAACCATATAACCATGGAAGAACGTGTGTCTTTATGCAAAAACATTCCAAAATACAACCCGAGGGGGGAAAAAGGAATACAACACCCACTGCTAGAATCACGCGTCAATAACCTAATAAAACACAGTAATCCAGTCTTCATAGCACACAATGCACATGACATGAAACTACTCCTGAATGAGCTTAAATATCCCCATGAAATATATCAAAATACTCTTCGGGAAAAATTGCTAAAATTCAGAAACAAAAAGAGAATTCCATCAGGTTTCAACGAAATGTTGGAAAACATGCATCTATTGGGAAAAGAAACAATCGACAGCAGAATGAAGAAAATGATCCTATGGGAAGACGACCAACAATAGTCACATTAGACTAATAAGAATAACCTAAACAATAAAAAAACCCATAAATACACAATTAACACATCAAGACCCATGAGAAAGAAAGGAACAATAAAAAACTCTTCTCTTGCCCTCCCCCAATAGGAACAAAATCAGGACATAACAATGACCAAAACACAGACAGCACAACCACAAAAAAGACGTAGGGACGAAAATAGGGTTAAGAGATCACTAAACAATAACAATAAAAATAAGGCACAAGCAAAGAACAAGGTGAACCCAAAAATAACAACAAAGAGAGGGAAAACGATCCTCAAACCGGTAATGGGAGCACTAATAAACCTCACATCAAAAGAAATTCCACCTATAACCGCAATACTCTTGAGCTATGGACCAAAGTTTGGATATAAAATCCAACAACAGACGGAAAAAGGAAACTGGGATGAGGTTATAGACATCATTGCACATGACCACGAGTTTGGACGACCAGGTACTATATACAAGGTCACAGAACGACTAAGACACTTCAGAAAGGAGTGCCTGTCAAGCTACACACAAAAGGAAATAGCAAAACCCAAGCAAGTGTTGGCCCACAAGAGGCTACCCATAGAAAAGGAAATTGAAAAAGGAAGAAAAACAACTGCGAAATTCCTCAAAAACAACCCAGACATACTGGTAACGAACGCAGACAAAGGAAACGTAACAGTAATCATGGAGAAAGATCTCTATGAGGAGAAGATGAAGACATTCCTGGAAAAGGGTCTGGAAAACAAGGCCTATTCCATCATAAATAGAGAAGAAGTAGGTTTCAGAGAACAACTCAACATGGAAAGTAGCAATGAACTACATATCCACATAGCCACAAATGATTCAAACCAAACACCAGAAGAAAAATCCAGAAGAAGGAGATTGGTCAAAAAGGAACAGATAATACCAAGAATGTATGGCAGCATCAAGGTACATAAAGAAGGATTGCCCCTAAGACCAATTGTGGACACAAGAAATGCGATTGGAAGTAGCACAGCTATCTTTCTAGCCAAAATATTATACCCATTTAGAAACAAGGAATATAACATAGGAAACACAGAGAGACTAATCAAACTCATTAGGGACTCAGGAGCCCTTGAGAAAGAAGGAAATATAATGGCCTCGCTGGATGTAGTAGACATGTTCACAAACATCCCCACCAAGGCAGGAATAAGTTACATAACAGAAAACTTCGGACAGAAATTACAAGATGAGGGAATAATGAGAATAGGAGATCTACAAGACTCCCTAATGTTTGTCACCCAAGAAACTAACGTGTTTCAATGCAGGGGAACTCTATATAGACAAAACTCGGGCCTACCAATGGGAAGTACCATGGCCCCGATAATGGCAGACTTATACATGGACAATTTGTTTGCCTTGGCAACGGAGCCACTGAAAGACATAGGCATTGAGTTAATCATAAAATATGTGGATGACATACTGATAATAGGACCAGTGGAAAGCATCAGGAAAGCCAGGAAAATGTTAGAGAACATATCAGAGGAACTGCGCACCACCCATAAAGACGAAGGAAAGGTAAAATTCACGATTGAATACGAAGATGAATATCGAGCCATCAATTTCCTGGATGTAACCATTATAAGAGGGGATAAGGACGTCTACACAAGTTGGTACAGGAAGGACATTGCCTCAGAGCGACTTCTGAATTATCACTCAAACCATCCCGATAACATGAAAAACTCGGTTACACTCGAGTACGCAACGAAAGCGTTAACAATCAGCAGCAAAATCTTCTGGAAACTGAACTGCCAGAAACTGAGGAGAATTCTCTCAGTGAATGGATATCCGAACTGGTACTGTACGAAAACTATAAAAGCGGCATTAACAAAAGTAAATGCGGGATATGATTGCATCGCTCAGATAACAGAGGTCATGAGGGAAACAATGCTAGTAAGGGACAGCGTCAAAAAGGAAAGAGAAACCCTGACAAGAATGATCTACACAGAAGAAAATAGCTACTATGGATACAGAGCTAAACTAAATCCATACCTACAACGCAGACAGAAGCCAACCAAGAAGCCATTATCAGCCCCCGAATTTGAAAACATGACAGCAAGCCAAAGGAAATTCTGCCAAGCAATACATATAATAGAAAAAGAAAAGAGAATAGATGAGAATCAAAAATTCAACAAATTCTGGAATACAATACCTTTTGTAAAACAAGTGGGAACAAAAGTCAAAAGGAGCATAATGAGACTGGCTGCAAGACCGCTGGTAAACTTCTATGTACCAGATAATAATAGGTCCCAATTCTTTTCTTCGACAAAAGATAAAATCAATCCCCTTTTTGCATGGGATTGCCACGCAACGATATATTGCAAAGACTGCAACAAGGTATTTAATACCTTCACAGAAGGCCCTCTTCCCCTTATAGCATTACTAGACACAGAATATATAGAACACAACGACAACACCTTCGGATTACATTTCAGCAACACTTATCACAGGATAGACATGGGAAAAGTACAAATAAACAGATTAAGATTTGGACACTCGGGCCCATATCTCACACAAATAAGAGCTATCAGACTAGCGGCACAGCTCCCAGAGAAGGAAATAATATCGAAAGAAGCAGGCTTCGTCCCAGCTGAAATCAAGGATAGCATCAGATCCATTTACAATCACCTACTCAGAGCGGAAAAACCGCCAACACAAAACAAGAAAAGGAAAAGAAAACACGAAAGCAACGAAGAAGCACAAAATAACAAACAATAACGAGGAAACACATCAAGACCTAGGCAGAGAAACAACAGGATCATAACAAACAAAACAAAATAATAGATCTAAGACATCACAGGACACAAATAATTAAACGTCTGAATTTTCCCTTTAGCTTTCCCTTCACTCTTTTCCATGCTCACACGGAAAATCAAGCACCACCACAACACATATTAAAAAGGGAAAACAAGTAGAAATTAAGAGACCAGATATATACTAACCCGGGGAAGGAAGTTTAATGCAAAAATTATGAAAAAAGGGGAAGGGAAACACCTGCAGCAATTAGAAGAATAGAGATAATTAGAAAATAGCCAATGAATCACTGATTCCAATTCGAATTTGCAAATACAGGTCAAGTTTGAAAGCTCCAAAACGGGGGGGGGGGGAAACTTAAAGTTGAGATAGGTCGGTCTCAAGGCCAAAAGCTTAGTTGATCTGAAAGATCTGAAAGCTCAGAGACTCAGAGAGCTTGAGAAGAAGAAGGGGAGACAACACCCACACAACATGAATCAGGGCAAGATCGGAAGTATGGGTTTAGAACGTCTGAAGTCAGACATGTAAGGTAGTAGTAGTGGGAAAATAGAAGACAACCCCGTAGATGGTAAGCCTAAGCTTAATTAAGTAAGACAACTAAGAGGTGACCACAAGTCATTGACACACAAACAAAAGACAAAGACAGTGACCACTAATCACCAACCAACCGCCAACACAGAGAAAAAGAAGGCGACAACGTGGCAGAGGATTTAAATCAGTCAACGGACAATTGGAAGAAGAAAAGCGGGAAAAGCAGGAAAAGCAGTGAAAAGAAATCAGGGAAAATCAGGGACAATCAAGACAGGGAAAATAACCATTGACTCATGGAGGGACGCTGGATGGAGGCCGACAACGAGGACAACGAGAACATCGAGGACAACGAGGGCAGCAAGGACAACGAGGGCAGCAAGGACAACGAGGACGGTGAGAAGCGAGGACGATTGAAAGCCATGGGTCGATGGGGGCCTGCTGAAGGCCTCCCAAAGGTAAATAGGGAAAATAAAACATAAAATGGATGTGAGGTTAAGTTGGTACTCATTACCAGGGGAGGCCAACGCAACCAACCTTTCAGGAGATGTTCGAAAGGTGGTTGGAACACCACGATGAAGAGGGCCTACAGCTGGGACAACAGAGCCCAAGGGAAGACACACCAGAAACAGTGAGTAATAAAATCAAGGTACACTTCAGGTCAGAAGTTTAGAGAAGTTTAGAGAAGTTAAGAAATTCAGTGTGGGGGGAAACAAAAACAGTATGAATTGAAAAGGACAAAGAGAGAGGGGAACCCACACCGGGCTACAAACCACAAGCAGGATGAAGGAACAACACGTCTGAAGGACATTCAAAGGAACAAGACCGGCACAACAATATACTCACACAGGGCCAGAATATTAGGATACTAGGAATTTATCAACTTATAGGTTTAAAAATTCTTTCAGATAAAAATTCTTTCAAGTAAAAAACTTTCAAGCAGGTAATCGTCAGACAAAAAACGACAGGCAGAAACAAATCCAACCCCATTATGGATATTAAGCAGTTAGATAAAATAAATAAATAGGAAAAATTTTCTTTTGAAAAGGATTCGAACAATTCATTAATTTATTATAATCTTATAATTTTAAGAAGGAATTATTTACAGGATCACATATCAAACATTAAATATTATTATTATTATCAAATATTGGGAACATAGCCCCAAAAAACTACCAGCCAATGATTTCCACTTTGGGAATATTGGTGGTTAAGAATCACAAATCGTCAGATCACACTCTCAGACTCAAACAAAATTAAACACAATACCCACATATATAAGAATGCCAAAAATAGGAGGGTCGCGGCAATGGGCGCATGGGGATGCAGGGACGTATGATTCCGGCATCCACATGCGTTGGTTGCAGGTGCCTGTCCTGGAAAATAAAGTGGCAAATAGTAATTAGATGAACTATCTCCATAATATTATTAATCAAAGTCTTAAACCTCAAAATGGAATATAAAACCTGCTGATGAGTCCCCATGGTAAGGGACGAAATCTAGATCCAGGAAACCAATGAGAATCTCTACACACCCTGAACAGATCATGCTTCTAAGGCATTCCACCCATAAGGGACACTGGCCACACTAAATCACAAACATGACCTGATCAAAATTAGACTAAACACAATAGGCACCTGAGTTTTTAAGCTCTCAAATAAACAAAAAAGGGGGAGCTGCACGCTATATACCACCCCATAAGGATTATATACGCAACTGGAAATCCCCTGGAATAGGGGAGGAACAGCTGCATGAAACAATAAGAAAATAATTTGAACTTATTTGAAATAAATGGAAACATTATGAAATGGTTCAACACGAAACAAAAAAGGGAAACGTCACACACAATATAATTACTGAATTCGAATGCAAATTGACCTCAATACTTAATTATAACACTAAGTTACAGGGAAGGGTTGCACACAACAATGGTTGGGAAGCCTTCAATGGAATGGCACAGTCGGGAGACCACAGAAAGAGGAGAAACAATGTTAATTAATGTTACTCACCCATGACACATTACGGCTACTCCTTGCATGAGGCAACTATATATAAAAATTCCCACATCCTAGGAATTAGCAACTAAACGTCCTGAGGGATCCAATTACAATAAACACCGATAAATTAACACTAGTAAAATAAAAACACAGAGACACAAGCAATACAATTAGTCAAAGTACGATCAACCACCCAAACAGTCATGTCACAATAAACAGTTAACAAAGAAAACAACAAACGTCGGACAACATAGCATTCTATGTCGCAAGCAAATCATTGCCAACCTAAAAACAGCGGACAAAACAGAGGGAAGCACAGAACATAGAATTAAGAGAACTTTAAGAGAATTTTAATATAACTTTAAGATAAGAGAGTAGAAGCTGGAAGCATGAAATCAAGGTGAAAGAAGACGAACTGGCAAAATGAGGTACAACCAGCAGAATCATCAATGGAAGGCAAGACAAACAGGAGTTTAAACACAAGCAGACAGGACACGAATGGACAAGACAGCAAAAAGAGCACAAAGAAGGCACAACGAAAGCAAACACCAAAAATCAGGATACAAAACAACAAACTTAAATTAAGTAGAAAATGTATCAAAGTGAATAAAGAAAATGAATAAATAAACACAAACCAAAAAACAGAGAACCACATAATTAAGACATAGAAAAGGCATGAGAACAAATAAATATAGCATAGGGCTAGATATAAAATTAATAACATATAAAAAACGACACACTTGATAATAGGGGATATTGGCTAGGGAAAACTCAAGCAACTCACCAACAACATGAAAATAAATAAGCAGAGAGAGGTCGCCAACAGATCCAGAAATACAAACACTAAAACATAATGAGATAAGTGAACAAACAGAGAAAAGAACACAGGACCAATGCAACATCAGACAGCAGAACAAAAGAAGAGGAGAATAACTGGCATCAGGAGGACTGCACCCATCAAAACAATAAATTTGCAATTTAACTACATTAAATTCGGGATAGTTCAAGTTAACCCATAGTAAAAATATTAAGCAAACAAGAAATCCCCCCAAAACAGGGGGAAAAAAGAAAAACACTCCCGGGGAAGGTTTGCCCAGGTGATCCTGGTGCTGGCCCGTATCAGCGTGTGCCGATATGGCTTCTGAAAAAACGCGGGAGGGTTCGCCCACCACTCCAGGAACGTAGAAACCTGGGTGAGGTAACCTCTGGAGGGTATCTAAAATTTGTTATGCAGATAGCTGCAAGGCAACTCATCACTTCTCAGAGGCATCAGTGAGGATGGGTAGCGATAATACGTTGCTTTCTCGGTTGCCAGACGAAAGAAATGAGAGGCCTTCCAGACCACACAAAAAACCTTCTGACAAATAGACCCAAGGTAGCACACACACTCCGCTTGGCACTAGGCTAAGAGAGGAGCCCAACCAAATATGACTTCTTTCGGAAAATCTTCGGTGACGTATACCTCTTTTAAGTTCCTCTTTATTTTCAGTATCTCACTCTTTTTCCAGATGTTTGCAAAAACAATAAGAAAATGTTGCCAGAAAATGTTGCTAGAAAATGTTGCTAAGAAATGTTGCTAGAAAATGTTGCTAGAAAATGTTGCTAAGAAATGTTGCTAGAAAATGTTGCTAGAAAATGTTGCTAAGAAATGTTGCTAAGAAATGTTGCTAGAAAATGTTGCTAGAAAATGTTGCTAAGAAATGTTGCTAGAAAATGTTGCCAGAAAATGTTGCTAGAAAATGTTGCCAAGAAATGTTGCCAAGAAATGTTGCTGTTAAAAGTTGCCAGGAAATGTTGCTGCAAAGCGTTGCTAGAAAATGTTACTGGAAAGTGTAGCTTCAAAAGTTTGCTGGAAAGTTGCGGGCAAATGTTCCTAGAAACGCCTGCCCGATATTATTTTGCATAACGTTGCCGACTTTTCTTCGAAATGTTGCTTTGGGTCCTGTTTGCCCACCTTCTTAATCGTTAGCTGTTCGGTGGTAATTTCCTTTTTGTCTTCGACAACATCGAACAGCCTTACTGAAATTTTTATTTTTCTCTCTTTATTTTGATTTCCCTCTTTAACTATCAATTGATCGTATTTTATGTACGCAAAATTTCCTTTTGCACGTTCTTCTATAAGTTTTGGCTTTAATTCTTTTCGCTTTTCTAGTACTTCTTTCGGAAAATCTTCGGTGACGTATACCTCTTTTAAGTTCCTCTTTATTTTCAGTATCTCACTCTTTTTCCAGATGTTTGCAAAAACAATAAGAAAATGTTGCCAGAAAATGTTGCTAGAAAATGTTGCTAAGAAATGTTGCTAGAAAATGTTGCTAGAAAATGTTGCTAAGAAATGTTGCTAGAAAATGTTGCTAGAAAATGTTGCTAAGAAATGTTGCTAAGAAATGTTGCTAGAAAATGTTGCTAGAAAATGTTGCTAAGAAATGTTGCTAGAAAATGTTGCCAGAAAATGTTGCTAGAAAATGTTGCCAAGAAATGTTGCCAAGAAATGTTGCTGTTAAAAGTTGCCAGGAAATGTTGCTGCAAAGCGTTGCTAGAAAATGTTACTGGAAAGTGTAGCTTCAAAAGTTTGCTGGAAAGTTGCGGGCAAATGTTCCTAGAAACGCCTGCCCGATATTATTTTGCATAACGTTGCCGACTTTTCTTCGAAATGTTGCTTTGGGTCCTGTTTGCCCACCTTCTTAATCGTTAGCTGTTCGGTGGTAATTTCCTTTTTGTCTTCGACAACATCGAACAGCCTTACTGAAATTTTTATTTTTCTCTCTTTATTTTGATTTCCCTCTTTAACTATCAATTGATCGTATTTTATGTACGCAAAATTTCCTTTTGCACGTTCTTCTATAAGTTTTGGCTTTAATTCTTTTCGCTTTTCTAGTACTTCTTTCGGAAAATCTTCGGTGACGTATACCTCTTTTAAGTTCCTCTTTATTTTCAGTATCTCACTCTTTTTCCAGATGTTTGCAAAAACAATAAGAAAATGTTGCCAGAAAATGTTGCTAGAAAATGTTGCTAAGAAATGTTGCTAGAAAATGTTGCTAGAAAATGTTGCTAGAAAATGTTGCTAAGAAATGTTGCTAGAAAATGTTGCTAGAAAATGTTGCTAAGAAATGTTGCTAAGAAATGTTGCTAGGAAATGTTGCTAGGAAATGTTGCTAGGAAATGTTGCTAGAAAATGTTGCCAGAAAATGTTGCTAGAAAATGTTGCCAAGAAATGTTGCCAAGAAATGTTGCTGTTAAAAGTTGCCAGGAAATGTTGCTGCAAAGCGTTGCTAGAAAATGTTACTGGAAAGTGTAGCTTCAAAAGTTTGCTGGAAAGTTGCGGGCAAATGTTCCTAGAAACGCCTGCCCGATATTATTTTGCATAACGTTGCCGACTTTTCTTCGAAATGTTGCTTTGGGTCCTGTTTGCCCACCTTCTTAATCGTTAGCTGTTCGGTGGTAATTTCCTTTTTGTCTTCGACAACATCGAACAGCCTTACTGAAATTTTTATTTTTCTCTCTTTATTTTGATTTCCCTCTTTAACTATCAATTGATCGTATTTTATGTACGCAAAATTTCCTTTTGCACGTTCTTCTATAAGTTTTGGCTTTAATTCTTTTCGCTTTTCTAGTACTTCTTTCGGAAAATCTTCGGTGACGTATACCTCTTTTAAGTTCCTCTTTATTTTCAGTATCTCACTCTTTTTCCAGATGTTTGCAAAAACAATAAGAAAATGTTGCCAGAAAATGTTGCTAGAAAATGTTGCTAAGAAATGTTGCTAGAAAATGTTGCTAGAAAATGTTGCTAAGAAATGTTGCTAGAAAATGTTGCTAGAAAATGTTGCTAAGAAATGTTGCTAGAAAATGTTGCTAGAAAATGTTGCTAAGAAATGTTGCTAAGAAATGTTGCTAGAAAATGTTGCTAGAAAATGTTGCTAAGAAATGTTGCTAGAAAATGTTGCCAGAAAATGTTGCTAGAAAATGTTGCCAAGAAATGTTGCCAAGAAATGTTGCTGTTAAAAGTTGCCAGGAAATGTTGCTGCAAAGCGTTGCTAGAAAATGTTACTGGAAAGTGTAGCTTCAAAAGTTTGCTGGAAAGTTGCGGGCAAATGTTCCTAGAAACGCCTGCCCGATATTATTTTGCATAACGTTGCCGACTTTTCTTCGAAATGTTGCTTTGGGTCCTGTTTGCCCACCTTCTTAATCGTTAGCTGTTCGGTGGTAATTTCCTTTTTGTCTTCGACAACATCGAACAGCCTTACTGAAATTTTTATTTTTCTCTCTTTATTTTGATTTCCCTCTTTAACTATCAATTGATCGTATTTTATGTACGCAAAATTTCCTTTTGCACGTTCTTCTATAAGTTTTGGCTTTAATTCTTTTCGCTTTTCTAGTACTTCTTTCGGAAAATCTTCGGTGACGTATACCTCTTTTAAGTTCCTCTTTATTTTCAGTATCTCACTCTTTTTCCAGATGTTTGCAAAAACAATAAGAAAATGTTGCCAGAAAATGTTGCTAGAAAATGTTGCTAAGAAATGTTGCTAGAAAATGTTGCTAGAAAATGTTGCTAAGAAATGTTGCTAGAAAATGTTGCTAGAAAATGTTGCTAGAAAATGTTGCTAAGAAATGTTGCTAAGAAATGTTGCTAGAAAATGTTGCTAGAAAATGTTGCTAAGAAATGTTGCTAGAAAGTGTTGCCAGAAAATGTTGCTAGAAAATGTTGCCAAGAAATGTTGCCAAGAAATGTTGCTGTTAAAAGTTGCCAGGAAATGTTGCTGCAAAGCGTTGCTAGAAAATGTTACTGGAAAGTGTAGCTTCAAAAGTTTGCTGGAAAGTTGCGGGCAAATGTTCCTAGAAACGCCTGCCCGATATTATTTTGCATAACGTTGCCGACTTTTCTTCGAAATGTTGCTTTGGGTCCTGTTTGCCCACCTTCTTAATCGTTAGCTGTTCGGTGGTAATTTCCTTTTTGTCTTCGACAACATCGAACAGCCTTACTGAAATTTTTATTTTTCTCTCTTTATTTTGATTTCCCTCTTTAACTATCAATTGATCGTATTTTATGTACGCAAAATTTCCTTTTGCACGTTCTTCTATAAGTTTTGGCTTTAATTCTTTTCGCTTTTCTAGTACTTCTTTCGGAAAATCTTCGGTGACGTATACCTCTTTTAAGTTCCTCTTTATTTTCAGTATCTCACTCTTTTTCCAGATGTTTGCAAAAACAATAAGAAAATGTTGCCAGAAAATGTTGCTAGAAAATGTTGCTAAGAAATGTTGCTAGAAAATGTTGCTAGAAAATGTTGCTAAGAAATGTTGCTAGAAAATGTTGCTAGAAAATGTTGCTAAGAAATGTTGCTAAGAAATGTTGCTAGAAAATGTTGCTAGAAAATGTTGCTAAGAAATGTTGCTAGAAAATGTTGCCAGAAAATGTTGCTAGAAAATGTTGCCAAGAAATGTTGCCAAGAAATGTTGCTGTTAAAAGTTGCCAGGAAATGTTGCTGCAAAGCGTTGCTAGAAAATGTTACTGGAAAGTGTAGCTTCAAAAGTTTGCTGGAAAGTTGCGGGCAAATGTTCCTAGAAACGCCTGCCCGATATTATTTTGCATAACGTTGCCGACTTTTCTTCGAAATGTTGCTTTGGGTCCTGTTTGCCCACCTTCTTAATCGTTAGCTGTTCGGTGGTAATTTCCTTTTTGTCTTCGACAACATCGAACAGCCTTACTGAAATTTTTATTTTTCTCTCTTTATTTTGATTTCCCTCTTTAACTATCAATTGATCGTATTTTATGTACGCAAAAATTTCCTTTTGCACGTTCTTCTATAAGTTTTGGCTTTAATTCTTTTCGCTTTTCTAGTACTTCTTTCGGAAAATCTTCGGTGACGTATACCTCTTTTAAGTTCCTCTTTATTTTCAGTATCTCACTCTTTTTCCAGATGTTTGCAAAAACAATAAGAAAATGTTGCCAGAAAATGTTGCTAGAAAATGTTGCTAAGAAATGTTGCTAGAAAATGTTGCTAGAAAATGTTGCTAAGAAATGTTGCTAGAAAATGTTGCTAGAAAATGTTGCTAAGAAATGTTGCTAAGAAATGTTGCTAGAAAATGTTGCTAGAAAATGTTGCTAAGAAATGTTGCTAGAAAGTGTTGCCAGAAAATGTTGCTAGAAAATGTTGCCAAGAAATGTTGCCAAGAAATGTTGCTGTTAAAAGTTGCCAGGAAATGTTGCTGCAAAGCGTTGCTAGAAAATGTTACTGGAAAGTGTAGCTTCAAAAGTTTGCTGGAAAGTTGCGGGCAAATGTTCCTAGAAACGCCTGCCCGATATTATTTTGCATAACGTTGCCGACTTTTCTTCGAAATGTTGCTTTGGGTCCTGTTTGCCCACCTTCTTAATCGTTAGCTGTTCGGTGGTAATTTCCTTTTTGTCTTCGACAACATCGAACAGCCTTACTGAAATTTTTATTTTTCTCTCTTTATTTTGATTTCCCTCTTTAACTATCAATTGATCGTATTTTATGTACGCAAAATTTCCTTTTGCACGTTCTTCTATAAGTTTTGGCTTTAATTCTTTTCGCTTTTCTAGTACTTCTTTCGGAAAATCTTCGGTGACGTATACCTCTTTTAAGTTCCTCTTTATTTTCAGTATCTCACTCTTTTTCCAGATGTTTGCAAAAACAATAAGAAAATGTTGCCAGAAAATGTTGCTAGAAAATGTTGCTAAGAAATGTTGCTAGAAAATGTTGCTAGAAAATGTTGCTAGAAAATGTTGCTAGAAAATGTTGCTAAGAAATGTTGCTAGAAAATGTTGCTAGAAAATGTTGCTAAGAAATGTTGCTAAGAAATGTTGCTAGAAAATGTTGCTAGAAAATGTTGCTAAGAAATGTTGCTAGAAAGTGTTGCCAGAAAATGTTGCTAGAAAATGTTGCCAAGAAATGTTGCCAAGAAATGTTGCTGTTAAAAGTTGCCAGGAAATGTTGCTGCAAAGCGTTGCTAGAAAATGTTACTGGAAAGTGTAGCTTCAAAAGTTTGCTGGAAAGTTGCGGGCAAATGTTCCTAGAAACGCCTGCCCGATATTATTTTGCATAACGTTGCCGACTTTTCTTCGAAATGTTGCTTTGGGTCCTGTTTGCCCACCTTCTTAATCGTTAGCTGTTCGGTGGTAATTTCCTTTTTGTCTTCGACAACATCGAACAGCCTTACTGAAATTTTTATTTTTCTCTCTTTATTTTGATTTCCCTCTTTAACTATCAATTGATCGTATTTTATGTACGCAAAATTTCCTTTTGCACGTTCTTCTATAAGTTTTGGCTTTAATTCTTTTCGCTTTTCTAGTACTTCTTTCGGAAAATCTTCGGTGACGTATACCTCTTTTAAGTTCCTCTTTATTTTCAGTATCTCACTCTTTTTCCAGATGTTTGCAAAAACAATAAGAAAATGTTGCCAGAAAATGTTGCTAGAAAATGTTGCTAAGAAATGTTGCTAGAAAATGTTGCTAGAAAATGTTGCTAAGAAATGTTGCTAGAAAATGTTGCTAGAAAATGTTGCTAAGAAATGTTGCTAGAAAATGTTGCTAGAAAATGTTGCTAAGAAATGTTGCTAAGAAATGTTGCTAGAAAATGTTGCTAGAAAATGTTGCTAAGAAATGTTGCTAGAAAATGTTGCCAGAAAATGTTGCTAGAAAATGTTGCCAAGAAATGTTGCCAAGAAATGTTGCTGTTAAAAGTTGCCAGGAAATGTTGCTGCAAAGCGTTGCTAGAAAATGTTACTGGAAAGTGTAGCTTCAAAAGTTTGCTGGAAAGTTGCGGGCAAATGTTCCTAGAAACGCCTGCCCGATATTATTTTGCATAACGTTGCCGACTTTTCTTCGAAATGTTGCTTTGGGTCCTGTTTGCCCACCTTCTTAATCGTTAGCTGTTCGGTGGTAATTTCCTTTTTGTCTTCGACAACATCGAACAGCCTTACTGAAATTTTTATTTTTCTCTCTTTATTTTGATTTCCCTCTTTAACTATCAATTGATCGTATTTTATGTACGCAAAATTTCCTTTTGCACGTTCTTCTATAAGTTTTGGCTTTAATTCTTTTCGCTTTTCTAGTACTTCTTTCGGAAAATCTTCGGTGACGTATACCTCTTTTAAGTTCCTCTTTATTTTCAGTATCTCACTCTTTTTCCAGATGTTTGCAAAAACAATAAGAAAATGTTGCCAGAAAATGTTGCTAGAAAATGTTGCTAAGAAATGTTGCTAGAAAATGTTGCTAGAAAATGTTGCTAGAAAATGTTGCTAAGAAATGTTGCTAGAAAATGTTGCTAGAAAATGTTGCTAAGAAATGTTGCTAAGAAATGTTGCTAGAAAATGTTGCTAGAAAATGTTGCTAAGAAATGTTGCTAGAAAGTGTTGCCAGAAAATGTTGCTAGAAAATGTTGCCAAGAAATGTTGCCAAGAAATGTTGCTGTTAAAAGTTGCCAGGAAATGTTGCTGCAAAGCGTTGCTAGAAAATGTTACTGGAAAGTGTAGCTTCAAAAGTTTGCTGGAAAGTTGCGGGCAAATGTTCCTAGAAACGCCTGCCCGATATTATTTTGCATAACGTTGCCGACTTTTCTTCGAAATGTTGCTTTGGGTCCTGTTTGCCCACCTTCTTAATCGTTAGCTGTTCGGTGGTAATTTCCTTTTTGTCTTCGACAACATCGAACAGCCTTACTGAAATTTTTATTTTTCTCTCTTTATTTTGATTTCCCTCTTTAACTATCAATTGATCGTATTTTATGTACGCAAAATTTCCTTTTGCACGTTCTTCTATAAGTTTTGGCTTTAATTCTTTTCGCTTTTCTAGTACTTCTTTCGGAAAATCTTCGGTGACGTATACCTCTTTTAAGTTCCTCTTTATTTTCAGTATCTCACTCTTTTTCCAGATGTTTGCAAAAACAATAAGAAAATGTTGCCAGAAAATGTTGCTAGAAAATGTTGCTAAGAAATGTTGCTAGAAAATGTTGCTAGAAAATGTTGCTAAGAAATGTTGCTAGAAAATGTTGCTAGAAAATGTTGCTAAGAAATGTTGCTAAGAAATGTTGCTAGAAAATGTTGCTAGAAAATGTTGCTAAGAAATGTTGCTAGAAAGTGTTGCCAGAAAATGTTGCTAGAAAATGTTGCCAAGAAATGTTGCCAAGAAATGTTGCTGTTAAAAGTTGCCAGGAAATGTTGCTGCAAAGCGTTGCTAGAAAATGTTACTGGAAAGTGTAGCTTCAAAAGTTTGCTGGAAAGTTGCGGGCAAATGTTCCTAGAAACGCCTGCCCGATATTATTTTGCATAACGTTGCCGACTTTTCTTCGAAATGTTGCTTTGGGTCCTGTTTGCCCACCTTCTTAATCGTTAGCTGTTCGGTGGTAATTTCCTTTTTGTCTTCGACAACATCGAACAGCCTTACTGAAATTTTTATTTTTCTCTCTTTATTTTGATTTCCCTCTTTAACTATCAATTGATCGTATTTTATGTACGCAAAAATTTCCTTTTGCACGTTCTTCTATAAGTTTTGGCTTTAATTCTTTTCGCTTTTCTAGTACTTCTTTCGGAAAATCTTCGGTGACGTATACCTCTTTTAAGTTCCTCTTTATTTTCAGTATCTCACTCTTTTTCCAGATGTTTGCAAAAACAATAAGAAAATGTTGCCAGAAAATGTTGCTAGAAAATGTTGCTAAGAAATGTTGCTAGAAAATGTTGCTAGAAAATGTTGCTAAGAAATGTTGCTAGAAAATGTTGCTAGAAAATGTTGCTAAGAAATGTTGCTAAGAAATGTTGCTAGAAAATGTTGCTAGAAAATGTTGCTAAGAAATGTTGCTAGAAAGTGTTGCCAGAAAATGTTGCTAGAAAATGTTGCCAAGAAATGTTGCCAAGAAATGTTGCTGTTAAAAGTTGCCAGGAAATGTTGCTGCAAAGCGTTGCTAGAAAATGTTACTGGAAAGTGTAGCTTCAAAAGTTTGCTGGAAAGTTGCGGGCAAATGTTCCTAGAAACGCCTGCCCGATATTATTTTGCATAACGTTGCCGACTTTTCTTCGAAATGTTGCTTTGGGTCCTGTTTGCCCACCTTCTTAATCGTTAGCTGTTCGGTGGTAATTTCCTTTTTGTCTTCGACAACATCGAACAGCCTTACTGAAATTTTTATTTTTCTCTCTTTATTTTGATTTCCCTCTTTAACTATCAATTGATCGTATTTTATGTACGCAAAATTTCCTTTTGCACGTTCTTCTATAAGTTTTGGCTTTAATTCTTTTCGCTTTTCTAGTACTTCTTTCGGAAAATCTTCGGTGACGTATACCTCTTTTAAGTTCCTCTTTATTTTCAGTATCTCACTCTTTTTCCAGATGTTTGCAAAAACAATAAGAAAATGTTGCCAGAAAATGTTGCTAGAAAATGTTGCTAAGAAATGTTGCTAGAAAATGTTGCTAGAAAATGTTGCTAAGAAATGTTGCTAGAAAATGTTGCTAGAAAATGTTGCTAAGAAATGTTGCTAAGAAATGTTGCTAGAAAATGTTGCTAGAAAATGTTGCTAAGAAATGTTGCTAGAAAATGTTGCCAGAAAATGTTGCTAGAAAATGTTGCCAAGAAATGTTGCCAAGAAATGTTGCTGTTAAAAGTTGCCAGGAAATGTTGCTGCAAAGCGTTGCTAGAAAATGTTACTGGAAAGTGTAGCTTCAAAAGTTTGCTGGAAAGTTGCGGGCAAATGTTCCTAGAAACGCCTGCCCGATATTATTTTGCATAACGTTGCCGACTTTTCTTCGAAATGTTGCTTTGGGTCCTGTTTGCCCACCTTCTTAATCGTTAGCTGTTCGGTGGTAATTTCCTTTTTGTCTTCGACAACATCGAACAGCCTTACTGAAATTTTTATTTTTCTCTCTTTATTTTGATTTCCCTCTTTAACTATCAATTGATCGTATTTTATGTACGCAAAATTTCCTTTTGCACGTTCTTCTATAAGTTTTGGCTTTAATTCTTTTCGCTTTTCTAGTACTTCTTTCGGAAAATCTTCGGTGACGTATACCTCTTTTAAGTTCCTCTTTATTTTCAGTATCTCACTCTTTTTCCAGATGTTTGCAAAAACAATAAGAAAATGTTGCCAGAAAATGTTGCTAGAAAATGTTGCTAAGAAATGTTGCTAGAAAATGTTGCTAGAAAATGTTGCTAAGAAATGTTGCTAGAAAATGTTGCTAGAAAATGTTGCTAAGAAATGTTGCTAAGAAATGTTGCTAGAAAATGTTGCTAGAAAATGTTGCTAAGAAATGTTGCTAGAAAGTGTTGCCAGAAAATGTTGCTAGAAAATGTTGCCAAGAAATGTTGCCAAGAAATGTTGCTGTTAAAAGTTGCCAGGAAATGTTGCTGCAAAGCGTTGCTAGAAAATGTTACTGGAAAGTGTAGCTTCAAAAGTTTGCTGGAAAGTTGCGGGCAAATGTTCCTAGAAACGCCTGCCCGATATTATTTTGCATAACGTTGCCGACTTTTCTTCGAAATGTTGCTTTGGGTCCTGTTTGCCCACCTTCTTAATCGTTAGCTGTTCGGTGGTAATTTCCTTTTTGTCTTCGACAACATCGAACAGCCTTACTGAAATTTTTATTTTTCTCTCTTTATTTTGATTTCCCTCTTTAACTATCAATTGATCGTATTTTATGTACGCAAAATTTCCTTTTGCACGTTCTTCTATAAGTTTTGGCTTTAATTCTTTTCGCTTTTCTAGTACTTCTTTCGGAAAATCTTCGGTGACGTATACCTCTTTTAAGTTCCTCTTTATTTTCAGTATCTCACTCTTTTTCCAGATGTTTGCAAAAACAATAAGAAAATGTTGCCAGAAAATGTTGCTAGAAAATGTTGCTAAGAAATGTTGCTAGAAAATGTTGCTAGAAAATGTTGCTAAGAAATGTTGCTAGAAAATGTTGCTAGAAAATGTTGCTAAGAAATGTTGCTAAGAAATGTTGCTAGAAAATGTTGCTAGAAAATGTTGCTAAGAAATGTTGCTAGAAAATGTTGCCAGAAAATGTTGCTAGAAAATGTTGCCAAGAAATGTTGCCAAGAAATGTTGCTGTTAAAAGTTGCCAGGAAATGTTGCTGCAAAGCGTTGCTAGAAAATGTTACTGGAAAGTGTAGCTTCAAAAGTTTGCTGGAAAGTTGCGGGCAAATGTTCCTAGAAACGCCTGCCCGATATTATTTTGCATAACGTTGCCGACTTTTCTTCGAAATGTTGCTTTGGGTCCTGTTTGCCCACCTTCTTAATCGTTAGCTGTTCGGTGGTAATTTCCTTTTTGTCTTCGACAACATCGAACAGCCTTACTGAAATTTTTATTTTTCTCTCTTTATTTTGATTTCCCTCTTTAACTATCAATTGATCGTATTTTATGTACGCAAAATTTCCTTTTGCACGTTCTTCTATAAGTTTTGGCTTTAATTCTTTTCGCTTTTCTAGTACTTCTTTCGGAAAATCTTCGGTGACGTATACCTCTTTTAAGTTCCTCTTTATTTTCAGTATCTCACTCTTTTTCCAGATGTTTGCAAAAACAATAAGAAAATGTTGCCAGAAAATGTTGCTAGAAAATGTTGCTAAGAAATGTTGCTAGAAAATGTTGCTAGAAAATGTTGCTAGAAAATGTTGCTAAGAAATGTTGCTAGAAAATGTTGCTAGAAAATGTTGCTAAGAAATGTTGCTAAGAAATGTTGCTAGAAAATGTTGCTAGAAAATGTTGCTAAGAAATGTTGCTAGAAAGTGTTGCCAGAAAATGTTGCTAGAAAATGTTGCCAAGAAATGTTGCCAAGAAATGTTGCTGTTAAAAGTTGCCAGGAAATGTTGCTGCAAAGCGTTGCTAGAAAATGTTACTGGAAAGTGTAGCTTCAAAAGTTTGCTGGAAAGTTGCGGGCAAATGTTCCTAGAAACGCCTGCCCGATATTATTTTGCATAACGTTGCCGACTTTTCTTCGAAATGTTGCTTTGGGTCCTGTTTGCCCACCTTCTTAATCGTTAGCTGTTCGGTGGTAATTTCCTTTTTGTCTTCGACAACATCGAACAGCCTTACTGAAATTTTTATTTTTCTCTCTTTATTTTGATTTCCCTCTTTAACTATCAATTGATCGTATTTTATGTACGCAAAATTTCCTTTTGCACGTTCTTCTATAAGTTTTGGCTTTAATTCTTTTCGCTTTTCTAGTACTTCTTTCGGAAAATCTTCGGTGACGTATACCTCTTTTAAGTTCCTCTTTATTTTCAGTATCTCACTCTTTTTCCAGATGTTTGCAAAAACAATAAGAAAATGTTGCCAGAAAATGTTGCTAGAAAATGTTGCTAAGAAATGTTGCTAGAAAATGTTGCTAGAAAATGTTGCTAAGAAATGTTGCTAGAAAATGTTGCTAGAAAATGTTGCTAAGAAATGTTGCTAAGAAATGTTGCTAGAAAATGTTGCTAGAAAATGTTGCTAAGAAATGTTGCTAGAAAGTGTTGCCAGAAAATGTTGCTAGAAAATGTTGCCAAGAAATGTTGCCAAGAAATGTTGCTGTTAAAAGTTGCCAGGAAATGTTGCTGCAAAGCGTTGCTAGAAAATGTTACTGGAAAGTGTAGCTTCAAAAGTTTGCTGGAAAGTTGCGGGCAAATGTTCCTAGAAACGCCTGCCCGATATTATTTTGCATAACGTTGCCGACTTTTCTTCGAAATGTTGCTTTGGGTCCTGTTTGCCCACCTTCTTAATCGTTAGCTGTTCGGTGGTAATTTCCTTTTTGTCTTCGACAACATCGAACAGCCTTACTGAAATTTTTATTTTTCTCTCTTTATTTTGATTTCCCTCTTTAACTATCAATTGATCGTATTTTATGTACGCAAAATTTCCTTTTGCACGTTCTTCTATAAGTTTTGGCTTTAATTCTTTTCGCTTTTCTAGTACTTCTTTCGGAAAATCTTCGGTGACGTATACCTCTTTTAAGTTCCTCTTTATTTTCAGTATCTCACTCTTTTTCCAGATGTTTGCAAAAACAATAAGAAAATGTTGCCAGAAAATGTTGCTAGAAAATGTTGCTAAGAAATGTTGCTAGAAAATGTTGCTAGAAAATGTTGCTAAGAAATGTTGCTAGAAAATGTTGCTAGAAAATGTTGCTAAGAAATGTTGCTAAGAAATGTTGCTAGAAAATGTTGCTAGAAAATGTTGCTAAGAAATGTTGCTAGAAAATGTTGCCAGAAAATGTTGCTAGAAAATGTTGCCAAGAAATGTTGCCAAGAAATGTTGCTGTTAAAAGTTGCCAGGAAATGTTGCTGCAAAGCGTTGCTAGAAAATGTTACTGGAAAGTGTAGCTTCAAAAGTTTGCTGGAAAGTTGCGGGCAAATGTTCCTAGAAACGCCTGCCCGATATTATTTTGCATAACGTTGCCGACTTTTCTTCGAAATGTTGCTTTGGGTCCTGTTTGCCCACCTTCTTAATCGTTAGCTGTTCGGTGGTAATTTCCTTTTTGTCTTCGACAACATCGAACAGCCTTACTGAAATTTTTATTTTTCTCTCTTTATTTTGATTTCCCTCTTTAACTATCAATTGATCGTATTTTATGTACGCAAAAATTTCCTTTTGCACGTTCTTCTATAAGTTTTGGCTTTAATTCTTTTCGCTTTTCTAGTACTTCTTTCGGAAAATCTTCGGTGACGTATACCTCTTTTAAGTTCCTCTTTATTTTCAGTATCTCACTCTTTTTCCAGATGTTTGCAAAAACAATAAGAAAATGTTGCCAGAAAATGTTGCTAGAAAATGTTGCTAAGAAATGTTGCTAGAAAATGTTGCTAGAAAATGTTGCTAAGAAATGTTGCTAGAAAATGTTGCTAGAAAATGTTGCTAAGAAATGTTGCTAAGAAATGTTGCTAGAAAATGTTGCTAGAAAATGTTGCTAAGAAATGTTGCTAGAAAGTGTTGCCAGAAAATGTTGCTAGAAAATGTTGCCAAGAAATGTTGCCAAGAAATGTTGCTGTTAAAAGTTGCCAGGAAATGTTGCTGCAAAGCGTTGCTAGAAAATGTTACTGGAAAGTGTAGCTTCAAAAGTTTGCTGGAAAGTTGCGGGCAAATGTTCCTAGAAACGCCTGCCCGATATTATTTTGCATAACGTTGCCGACTTTTCTTCGAAATGTTGCTTTGGGTCCTGTTTGCCCACCTTCTTAATCGTTAGCTGTTCGGTGGTAATTTCCTTTTTGTCTTCGACAACATCGAACAGCCTTACTGAAATTTTTATTTTTCTCTCTTTATTTTGATTTCCCTCTTTAACTATCAATTGATCGTATTTTATGTACGCAAAATTTCCTTTTGCACGTTCTTCTATAAGTTTTGGCTTTAATTCTTTTCGCTTTTCTAGTACTTCTTTCGGAAAATCTTCGGTGACGTATACCTCTTTTAAGTTCCTCTTTATTTTCAGTATCTCACTCTTTTTCCAGATGTTTGCAAAAACAATAAGAAAATGTTGCCAGAAAATGTTGCTAGAAAATGTTGCTAAGAAATGTTGCTAGAAAATGTTGCTAGAAAATGTTGCTAAGAAATGTTGCTAGAAAATGTTGCTAGAAAATGTTGCTAAGAAATGTTGCTAAGAAATGTTGCTAGAAAATGTTGCTAGAAAATGTTGCTAAGAAATGTTGCTAGAAAGTGTTGCCAGAAAATGTTGCTAGAAAATGTTGCCAAGAAATGTTGCCAAGAAATGTTGCTGTTAAAAGTTGCCAGGAAATGTTGCTGCAAAGCGTTGCTAGAAAATGTTACTGGAAAGTGTAGCTTCAAAAGTTTGCTGGAAAGTTGCGGGCAAATGTTCCTAGAAACGCCTGCCCGATATTATTTTGCATAACGTTGCCGACTTTTCTTCGAAATGTTGCTTTGGGTCCTGTTTGCCCACCTTCTTAATCGTTAGCTGTTCGGTGGTAATTTCCTTTTTGTCTTCGACAACATCGAACAGCCTTACTGAAATTTTTATTTTTCTCTCTTTATTTTGATTTCCCTCTTTAACTATCAATTGATCGTATTTTATGTACGCAAAATTTCCTTTTGCACGTTCTTCTATAAGTTTTGGCTTTAATTCTTTTCGCTTTTCTAGTACTTCTTTCGGAAAATCTTCGGTGACGTATACCTCTTTTAAGTTCCTCTTTATTTTCAGTATCTCACTCTTTTTCCAGATGTTTGCAAAAACAATAAGAAAATGTTGCCAGAAAATGTTGCTAGAAAATGTTGCTAAGAAATGTTGCTAGAAAATGTTGCTAGAAAATGTTGCTAAGAAATGTTGCTAGAAAATGTTGCTAGAAAATGTTGCTAAGAAATGTTGCTAAGAAATGTTGCTAGAAAATGTTGCTAGAAAATGTTGCTAAGAAATGTTGCTAGAAAATGTTGCCAGAAAATGTTGCTAGAAAATGTTGCCAAGAAATGTTGCCAAGAAATGTTGCTGTTAAAAGTTGCCAGGAAATGTTGCTGCAAAGCGTTGCTAGAAAATGTTACTGGAAAGTGTAGCTTCAAAAGTTTGCTGGAAAGTTGCGGGCAAATGTTCCTAGAAACGCCTGCCCGATATTATTTTGCATAACGTTGCCGACTTTTCTTCGAAATGTTGCTTTGGGTCCTGTTTGCCCACCTTCTTAATCGTTAGCTGTTCGGTGGTAATTTCCTTTTTGTCTTCGACAACATCGAACAGCCTTACTGAAATTTTTATTTTTCTCTCTTTATTTTGATTTCCCTCTTTAACTATCAATTGATCGTATTTTATGTACGCAAAATTTCCTTTTGCACGTTCTTCTATAAGTTTTGGCTTTAATTCTTTTCGCTTTTCTAGTACTTCTTTCGGAAAATCTTCGGTGACGTATACCTCTTTTAAGTTCCTCTTTATTTTCAGTATCTCACTCTTTTTCCAGATGTTTGCAAAAACAATAAGAAAATGTTGCCAGAAAATGTTGCTAGAAAATGTTGCTAAGAAATGTTGCTAGAAAATGTTGCTAGAAAATGTTGCTAGAAAATGTTGCTAAGAAATGTTGCTAGAAAATGTTGCTAGAAAATGTTGCTAAGAAATGTTGCTAAGAAATGTTGCTAGAAAATGTTGCTAGAAAATGTTGCTAAGAAATGTTGCTAGAAAGTGTTGCCAGAAAATGTTGCTAGAAAATGTTGCCAAGAAATGTTGCCAAGAAATGTTGCTGTTAAAAGTTGCCAGGAAATGTTGCTGCAAAGCGTTGCTAGAAAATGTTACTGGAAAGTGTAGCTTCAAAAGTTTGCTGGAAAGTTGCGGGCAAATGTTCCTAGAAACGCCTGCCCGATATTATTTTGCATAACGTTGCCGACTTTTCTTCGAAATGTTGCTTTGGGTCCTGTTTGCCCACCTTCTTAATCGTTAGCTGTTCGGTGGTAATTTCCTTTTTGTCTTCGACAACATCGAACAGCCTTACTGAAATTTTTATTTTTCTCTCTTTATTTTGATTTCCCTCTTTAACTATCAATTGATCGTATTTTATGTACGCAAAATTTCCTTTTGCACGTTCTTCTATAAGTTTTGGCTTTAATTCTTTTCGCTTTTCTAGTACTTCTTTCGGAAAATCTTCGGTGACGTATACCTCTTTTAAGTTCCTCTTTATTTTCAGTATCTCACTCTTTTTCCAGATGTTTGCAAAAACAATAAGAAAATGTTGCCAGAAAATGTTGCTAGAAAATGTTGCTAAGAAATGTTGCTAGAAAATGTTGCTAGAAAATGTTGCTAAGAAATGTTGCTAGAAAATGTTGCTAGAAAATGTTGCTAAGAAATGTTGCTAAGAAATGTTGCTAGAAAATGTTGCTAGAAAATGTTGCTAAGAAATGTTGCTAGAAAATGTTGCCAGAAAATGTTGCTAGAAAATGTTGCCAAGAAATGTTGCCAAGAAATGTTGCTGTTAAAAGTTGCCAGGAAATGTTGCTGCAAAGCGTTGCTAGAAAATGTTACTGGAAAGTGTAGCTTCAAAAGTTTGCTGGAAAGTTGCGGGCAAATGTTCCTAGAAACGCCTGCCCGATATTATTTTGCATAACGTTGCCGACTTTTCTTCGAAATGTTGCTTTGGGTCCTGTTTGCCCACCTTCTTAATCGTTAGCTGTTCGGTGGTAATTTCCTTTTTGTCTTCGACAACATCGAACAGCCTTACTGAAATTTTTATTTTTCTCTCTTTATTTTGATTTCCCTCTTTAACTATCAATTGATCGTATTTTATGTACGCAAAAATTTCCTTTTGCACGTTCTTCTATAAGTTTTGGCTTTAATTCTTTTCGCTTTTCTAGTACTTCTTTCGGAAAATCTTCGGTGACGTATACCTCTTTTAAGTTCCTCTTTATTTTCAGTATCTCACTCTTTTTCCAGATGTTTGCAAAAACAATAAGAAAATGTTGCCAGAAAATGTTGCTAGAAAATGTTGCTAAGAAATGTTGCTAGAAAATGTTGCTAGAAAATGTTGCTAAGAAATGTTGCTAGAAAATGTTGCTAGAAAATGTTGCTAAGAAATGTTGCTAAGAAATGTTGCTAGAAAATGTTGCTAGAAAATGTTGCTAAGAAATGTTGCTAGAAAGTGTTGCCAGAAAATGTTGCTAGAAAATGTTGCCAAGAAATGTTGCCAAGAAATGTTGCTGTTAAAAGTTGCCAGGAAATGTTGCTGCAAAGCGTTGCTAGAAAATGTTACTGGAAAGTGTAGCTTCAAAAGTTTGCTGGAAAGTTGCGGGCAAATGTTCCTAGAAACGCCTGCCCGATATTATTTTGCATAACGTTGCCGACTTTTCTTCGAAATGTTGCTTTGGGTCCTGTTTGCCCACCTTCTTAATCGTTAGCTGTTCGGTGGTAATTTCCTTTTTGTCTTCGACAACATCGAACAGCCTTACTGAAATTTTTATTTTTCTCTCTTTATTTTGATTTCCCTCTTTAACTATCAATTGATCGTATTTTATGTACGCAAAAATTTCCTTTTGCACGTTCTTCTATAAGTTTTGGCTTTAATTCTTTTCGCTTTTCTAGTACTTCTTTCGGAAAATCTTCGGTGACGTATACCTCTTTTAAGTTCCTCTTTATTTTCAGTATCTCACTCTTTTTCCAGATGTTTGCAAAAACAATAAGAAAATGTTGCCAGAAAATGTTGCTAGAAAATGTTGCTAAGAAATGTTGCTAGAAAATGTTGCTAGAAAATGTTGCTAAGAAATGTTGCTAGAAAATGTTGCTAGAAAATGTTGCTAAGAAATGTTGCTAAGAAATGTTGCTAGAAAATGTTGCTAGAAAATGTTGCTAAGAAATGTTGCTAGAAAGTGTTGCCAGAAAATGTTGCTAGAAAATGTTGCCAAGAAATGTTGCCAAGAAATGTTGCTGTTAAAAGTTGCCAGGAAATGTTGCTGCAAAGCGTTGCTAGAAAATGTTACTGGAAAGTGTAGCTTCAAAAGTTTGCTGGAAAGTTGCGGGCAAATGTTCCTAGAAACGCCTGCCCGATATTATTTTGCATAACGTTGCCGACTTTTCTTCGAAATGTTGCTTTGGGTCCTGTTTGCCCACCTTCTTAATCGTTAGCTGTTCGGTGGTAATTTCCTTTTTGTCTTCGACAACATCGAACAGCCTTACTGAAATTTTTATTTTTCTCTCTTTATTTTGATTTCCCTCTTTAACTATCAATTGATCGTATTTTATGTACGCAAAAATTTCCTTTTGCACGTTCTTCTATAAGTTTTGGCTTTAATTCTTTTCGCTTTTCTAGTACTTCTTTCGGAAAATCTTCGGTGACGTATACCTCTTTTAAGTTCCTCTTTATTTTCAGTATCTCACTCTTTTTCCAGATGTTTGCAAAAACAATAAGAAAATGTTGCCAGAAAATGTTGCTAGAAAATGTTGCTAAGAAATGTTGCTAGAAAATGTTGCTAGAAAATGTTGCTAAGAAATGTTGCTAGAAAATGTTGCTAGAAAATGTTGCTAAGAAATGTTGCTAAGAAATGTTGCTAGAAAATGTTGCTAGAAAATGTTGCTAAGAAATGTTGCTAGAAAGTGTTGCCAGAAAATGTTGCTAGAAAATGTTGCCAAGAAATGTTGCCAAGAAATGTTGCTGTTAAAAGTTGCCAGGAAATGTTGCTGCAAAGCGTTGCTAGAAAATGTTACTGGAAAGTGTAGCTTCAAAAGTTTGCTGGAAAGTTGCGGGCAAATGTTCCTAGAAACGCCTGCCCGATATTATTTTGCATAACGTTGCCGACTTTTCTTCGAAATGTTGCTTTGGGTCCTGTTTGCCCACCTTCTTAATCGTTAGCTGTTCGGTGGTAATTTCCTTTTTGTCTTCGACAACATCGAACAGCCTTACTGAAATTTTTATTTTTCTCTCTTTATTTTGATTTCCCTCTTTAACTATCAATTGATCGTATTTTATGTACGCAAAAATTTCCTTTTGCACGTTCTTCTATAAGTTTTGGCTTTAATTCTTTTCGCTTTTCTAGTACTTCTTTCGGAAAATCTTCGGTGACGTATACCTCTTTTAAGTTCCTCTTTATTTTCAGTATCTCACTCTTTTTCCAGATGTTTGCAAAAACAATAAGAAAATGTTGCCAGAAAATGTTGCTAGAAAATGTTGCTAAGAAATGTTGCTAGAAAATGTTGCTAGAAAATGTTGCTAAGAAATGTTGCTAGAAAATGTTGCTAGAAAATGTTGCTAAGAAATGTTGCTAAGAAATGTTGCTAGAAAATGTTGCTAGAAAATGTTGCTAAGAAATGTTGCTAGAAAGTGTTGCCAGAAAATGTTGCTAGAAAATGTTGCCAAGAAATGTTGCCAAGAAATGTTGCTGTTAAAAGTTGCCAGGAAATGTTGCTGCAAAGCGTTGCTAGAAAATGTTACTGGAAAGTGTAGCTTCAAAAGTTTGCTGGAAAGTTGCGGGCAAATGTTCCTAGAAACGCCTGCCCGATATTATTTTGCATAACGTTGCCGACTTTTCTTCGAAATGTTGCTTTGGGTCCTGTTTGCCCACCTTCTTAATCGTTAGCTGTTCGGTGGTAATTTCCTTTTTGTCTTCGACAACATCGAACAGCCTTACTGAAATTTTTATTTTTCTCTCTTTATTTTGATTTCCCTCTTTAACTATCAATTGATCGTATTTTATGTACGCAAAATTTCCTTTTGCACGTTCTTCTATAAGTTTTGGCTTTAATTCTTTTCGCTTTTCTAGTACTTCTTTCGGAAAATCTTCGGTGACGTATACCTCTTTTAAGTTCCT
This sequence comes from Oxycera nigricornis, assembly GCA_963942545.1. Classification (NCBI taxonomy): domain Eukaryota; kingdom Metazoa; phylum Arthropoda; class Insecta; order Diptera; family Stratiomyidae; genus Oxycera; species Oxycera nigricornis. The sequence goes on along the minus strand of OZ012660.1, from coordinate 118,884,141 downwards.
CTTTATTTTCAGTATCTCACTCTTTTTCCAGATGTTTGCAAAAACAATAAGAAAATGTTGCCAGAAAATGTTGCTAGAAAATGTTGCTAAGAAATGTTGCTAGAAAATGTTGCTAGAAAATGTTGCTAAGAAATGTTGCTAGAAAATGTTGCTAGAAAATGTTGCTAAGAAATGTTGCTAAGAAATGTTGCTAGAAAATGTTGCTAGAAAATGTTGCTAAGAAATGTTGCTAGAAAATGTTGCCAGAAAATGTTGCTAGAAAATGTTGCCAAGAAATGTTGCCAAGAAATGTTGCTGTTAAAAGTTGCCAGGAAATGTTGCTGCAAAGCGTTGCTAGAAAATGTTACTGGAAAGTGTAGCTTCAAAAGTTTGCTGGAAAGTTGCGGGCAAATGTTCCTAGAAACGCCTGCCCGATATTATTTTGCATAACGTTGCCGACTTTTCTTCGAAATGTTGCTTTGGGTCCTGTTTGCCCACCTTCTTAATCGTTAGCTGTTCGGTGGTAATTTCCTTTTTGTCTTCGACAACATCGAACAGCCTTACTGAAATTTTTATTTTTCTCTCTTTATTTTGATTTCCCTCTTTAACTATCAATTGATCGTATTTTATGTACGCAAAAATTTCCTTTTGCACGTTCTTCTATAAGTTTTGGCTTTAATTCTTTTCGCTTTTCTAGTACTTCTTTCGGAAAATCTTCGGTGACGTATACCTCTTTTAAGTTCCTCTTTATTTTCAGTATCTCACTCTTTTTCCAGATGTTTGCAAAAACAATAAGAAAATGTTGCCAGAAAATGTTGCTAGAAAATGTTGCTAAGAAATGTTGCTAGAAAATGTTGCTAGAAAATGTTGCTAAGAAATGTTGCTAGAAAATGTTGCTAGAAAATGTTGCTAAGAAATGTTGCTAAGAAATGTTGCTAGAAAATGTTGCTAGAAAATGTTGCTAAGAAATGTTGCTAGAAAGTGTTGCCAGAAAATGTTGCTAGAAAATGTTGCCAAGAAATGTTGCCAAGAAATGTTGCTGTTAAAAGTTGCCAGGAAATGTTGCTGCAAAGCGTTGCTAGAAAATGTTACTGGAAAGTGTAGCTTCAAAAGTTTGCTGGAAAGTTGCGGGCAAATGTTCCTAGAAACGCCTGCCCGATATTATTTTGCATAACGTTGCCGACTTTTCTTCGAAATGTTGCTTTGGGTCCTGTTTGCCCACCTTCTTAATCGTTAGCTGTTCGGTGGTAATTTCCTTTTTGTCTTCGACAACATCGAACAGCCTTACTGAAATTTTTATTTTTCTCTCTTTATTTTGATTTCCCTCTTTAACTATCAATTGATCGTATTTTATGTACGCAAAATTTCCTTTTGCACGTTCTTCTATAAGTTTTGGCTTTAATTCTTTTCGCTTTTCTAGTACTTCTTTCGGAAAATCTTCGGTGACGTATACCTCTTTTAAGTTCCTCTTTATTTTCAGTATCTCACTCTTTTTCCAGATGTTTGCAAAAACAATAAGAAAATGTTGCCAGAAAATGTTGCTAGAAAATGTTGCTAAGAAATGTTGCTAGAAAATGTTGCTAGAAAATGTTGCTAGAAAATGTTGCTAAGAAATGTTGCTAGAAAATGTTGCTAGAAAATGTTGCTAAGAAATGTTGCTAAGAAATGTTGCTAGAAAATGTTGCTAGAAAATGTTGCTAAGAAATGTTGCTAGAAAGTGTTGCCAGAAAATGTTGCTAGAAAATGTTGCCAAGAAATGTTGCCAAGAAATGTTGCTGTTAAAAGTTGCCAGGAAATGTTGCTGCAAAGCGTTGCTAGAAAATGTTACTGGAAAGTGTAGCTTCAAAAGTTTGCTGGAAAGTTGCGGGCAAATGTTCCTAGAAACGCCTGCCCGATATTATTTTGCATAACGTTGCCGACTTTTCTTCGAAATGTTGCTTTGGGTCCTGTTTGCCCACCTTCTTAATCGTTAGCTGTTCGGTGGTAATTTCCTTTTTGTCTTCGACAACATCGAACAGCCTTACTGAAATTTTTATTTTTCTCTCTTTATTTTGATTTCCCTCTTTAACTATCAATTGATCGTATTTTATGTACGCAAAATTTCCTTTTGCACGTTCTTCTATAAGTTTTGGCTTTAATTCTTTTCGCTTTTCTAGTACTTCTTTCGGAAAATCTTCGGTGACGTATACCTCTTTTAAGTTCCTCTTTATTTTCAGTATCTCACTCTTTTTCCAGATGTTTGCAAAAACAATAAGAAAATGTTGCCAGAAAATGTTGCTAGAAAATGTTGCTAAGAAATGTTGCTAGAAAATGTTGCTAGAAAATGTTGCTAGAAAATGTTGCTAAGAAATGTTGCTAGAAAATGTTGCTAGAAAATGTTGCTAAGAAATGTTGCTAAGAAATGTTGCTAGAAAATGTTGCTAGAAAATGTTGCTAAGAAATGTTGCTAGAAAATGTTGCCAGAAAATGTTGCTAGAAAATGTTGCCAAGAAATGTTGCCAAGAAATGTTGCTGTTAAAAGTTGCCAGGAAATGTTGCTGCAAAGCGTTGCTAGAAAATGTTACTGGAAAGTGTAGCTTCAAAAGTTTGCTGGAAAGTTGCGGGCAAATGTTCCTAGAAACGCCTGCCCGATATTATTTTGCATAACGTTGCCGACTTTTCTTCGAAATGTTGCTTTGGGTCCTGTTTGCCCACCTTCTTAATCGTTAGCTGTTCGGTGGTAATTTCCTTTTTGTCTTCGACAACATCGAACAGCCTTACTGAAATTTTTATTTTTCTCTCTTTATTTTGATTTCCCTCTTTAACTATCAATTGATCGTATTTTATGTACGCAAAATTTCCTTTTGCACGTTCTTCTATAAGTTTTGGCTTTAATTCTTTTCGCTTTTCTAGTACTTCTTTCGGAAAATCTTCGGTGACGTATACCTCTTTTAAGTTCCTCTTTATTTTCAGTATCTCACTCTTTTTCCAGATGTTTGCAAAAACAATAAGAAAATGTTGCCAGAAAATGTTGCTAGAAAATGTTGCTAAGAAATGTTGCTAGAAAATGTTGCTAGAAAATGTTGCTAAGAAATGTTGCTAGAAAATGTTGCTAGAAAATGTTGCTAAGAAATGTTGCTAAGAAATGTTGCTAGAAAATGTTGCTAGAAAATGTTGCTAAGAAATGTTGCTAGAAAATGTTGCCAGAAAATGTTGCTAGAAAATGTTGCCAAGAAATGTTGCCAAGAAATGTTGCTGTTAAAAGTTGCCAGGAAATGTTGCTGCAAAGCGTTGCTAGAAAATGTTACTGGAAAGTGTAGCTTCAAAAGTTTGCTGGAAAGTTGCGGGCAAATGTTCCTAGAAACGCCTGCCCGATATTATTTTGCATAACGTTGCCGACTTTTCTTCGAAATGTTGCTTTGGGTCCTGTTTGCCCACCTTCTTAATCGTTAGCTGTTCGGTGGTAATTTCCTTTTTGTCTTCGACAACATCGAACAGCCTTACTGAAATTTTTATTTTTCTCTCTTTATTTTGATTTCCCTCTTTAACTATCAATTGATCGTATTTTATGTACGCAAAATTTCCTTTTGCACGTTCTTCTATAAGTTTTGGCTTTAATTCTTTTCGCTTTTCTAGTACTTCTTTCGGAAAATCTTCGGTGACGTATACCTCTTTTAAGTTCCTCTTTATTTTCAGTATCTCACTCTTTTTCCAGATGTTTGCAAAAACAATAAGAAAATGTTGCCAGAAAATGTTGCTAGAAAATGTTGCTAAGAAATGTTGCTAGAAAATGTTGCTAGAAAATGTTGCTAAGAAATGTTGCTAGAAAATGTTGCTAGAAAATGTTGCTAAGAAATGTTGCTAAGAAATGTTGCTAGAAAATGTTGCTAGAAAATGTTGCTAAGAAATGTTGCTAGAAAATGTTGCCAGAAAATGTTGCTAGAAAATGTTGCCAAGAAATGTTGCCAAGAAATGTTGCTGTTAAAAGTTGCCAGGAAATGTTGCTGCAAAGCGTTGCTAGAAAATGTTACTGGAAAGTGTAGCTTCAAAAGTTTGCTGGAAAGTTGCGGGCAAATGTTCCTAGAAACGCCTGCCCGATATTATTTTGCATAACGTTGCCGACTTTTCTTCGAAATGTTGCTTTGGGTCCTGTTTGCCCACCTTCTTAATCGTTAGCTGTTCGGTGGTAATTTCCTTTTTGTCTTCGACAACATCGAACAGCCTTACTGAAATTTTTATTTTTCTCTCTTTATTTTGATTTCCCTCTTTAACTATCAATTGATCGTATTTTATGTACGCAAAATTTCCTTTTGCACGTTCTTCTATAAGTTTTGGCTTTAATTCTTTTCGCTTTTCTAGTACTTCTTTCGGAAAATCTTCGGTGACGTATACCTCTTTTAAGTTCCTCTTTATTTTCAGTATCTCACTCTTTTTCCAGATGTTTGCAAAAACAATAAGAAAATGTTGCCAGAAAATGTTGCTAGAAAATGTTGCTAAGAAATGTTGCTAGAAAATGTTGCTAGAAAATGTTGCTAAGAAATGTTGCTAGAAAATGTTGCTAGAAAATGTTGCTAAGAAATGTTGCTAGAAAATGTTGCTAGAAAATGTTGCTAAGAAATGTTGCTAAGAAATGTTGCTAGAAAATGTTGCTAGAAAATGTTGCTAAGAAATGTTGCTAGAAAATGTTGCCAGAAAATGTTGCTAGAAAATGTTGCCAAGAAATGTTGCCAAGAAATGTTGCTGTTAAAAGTTGCCAGGAAATGTTGCTGCAAAGCGTTGCTAGAAAATGTTACTGGAAAGTGTAGCTTCAAAAGTTTGCTGGAAAGTTGCGGGCAAATGTTCCTAGAAACGCCTGCCCGATATTATTTTGCATAACGTTGCCGACTTTTCTTCGAAATGTTGCTTTGGGTCCTGTTTGCCCACCTTCTTAATCGTTAGCTGTTCGGTGGTAATTTCCTTTTTGTCTTCGACAACATCGAACAGCCTTACTGAAATTTTTATTTTTCTCTCTTTATTTTGATTTCCCTCTTTAACTATCAATTGATCGTATTTTATGTACGCAAAATTTCCTTTTGCACGTTCTTCTATAAGTTTTGGCTTTAATTCTTTTCGCTTTTCTAGTACTTCTTTCGGAAAATCTTCGGTGACGTATACCTCTTTTAAGTTCCTCTTTATTTTCAGTATCTCACTCTTTTTCCAGATGTTTGCAAAAACAATAAGAAAATGTTGCCAGAAAATGTTGCTAGAAAATGTTGCTAAGAAATGTTGCTAGAAAATGTTGCTAGAAAATGTTGCTAAGAAATGTTGCTAGAAAATGTTGCTAGAAAATGTTGCTAAGAAATGTTGCTAGAAAATGTTGCTAGAAAATGTTGCTAAGAAATGTTGCTAAGAAATGTTGCTAGAAAATGTTGCTAGAAAATGTTGCTAAGAAATGTTGCTAGAAAATGTTGCCAGAAAATGTTGCTAGAAAATGTTGCCAAGAAATGTTGCCAAGAAATGTTGCTGTTAAAAGTTGCCAGGAAATGTTGCTGCAAAGCGTTGCTAGAAAATGTTACTGGAAAGTGTAGCTTCAAAAGTTTGCTGGAAAGTTGCGGGCAAATGTTCCTAGAAACGCCTGCCCGATATTATTTTGCATAACGTTGCCGACTTTTCTTCGAAATGTTGCTTTGGGTCCTGTTTGCCCACCTTCTTAATCGTTAGCTGTTCGGTGGTAATTTCCTTTTTGTCTTCGACAACATCGAACAGCCTTACTGAAATTTTTATTTTTCTCTCTTTATTTTGATTTCCCTCTTTAACTATCAATTGATCGTATTTTATGTACGCAAAATTTCCTTTTGCACGTTCTTCTATAAGTTTTGGCTTTAATTCTTTTCGCTTTTCTAGTACTTCTTTCGGAAAATCTTCGGTGACGTATACCTCTTTTAAGTTCCTCTTTATTTTCAGTATCTCACTCTTTTTCCAGATGTTTGCAAAAACAATAAGAAAATGTTGCCAGAAAATGTTGCTAGAAAATGTTGCTAAGAAATGTTGCTAGAAAATGTTGCTAGAAAATGTTGCTAAGAAATGTTGCTAGAAAATGTTGCTAGAAAATGTTGCTAAGAAATGTTGCTAAGAAATGTTGCTAGAAAATGTTGCTAGAAAATGTTGCTAAGAAATGTTGCTAGAAAATGTTGCCAGAAAATGTTGCTAGAAAATGTTGCCAAGAAATGTTGCCAAGAAATGTTGCTGTTAAAAGTTGCCAGGAAATGTTGCTGCAAAGCGTTGCTAGAAAATGTTACTGGAAAGTGTAGCTTCAAAAGTTTGCTGGAAAGTTGCGGGCAAATGTTCCTAGAAACGCCTGCCCGATATTATTTTGCATAACGTTGCCGACTTTTCTTCGAAATGTTGCTTTGGGTCCTGTTTGCCCACCTTCTTAATCGTTAGCTGTTCGGTGGTAATTTCCTTTTTGTCTTCGACAACATCGAACAGCCTTACTGAAATTTTTATTTTTCTCTCTTTATTTTGATTTCCCTCTTTAACTATCAATTGATCGTATTTTATGTACGCAAAATTTCCTTTTGCACGTTCTTCTATAAGTTTTGGCTTTAATTCTTTTCGCTTTTCTAGTACTTCTTTCGGAAAATCTTCGGTGACGTATACCTCTTTTAAGTTCCTCTTTATTTTCAGTATCTCACTCTTTTTCCAGATGTTTGCAAAAACAATAAGAAAATGTTGCCAGAAAATGTTGCTAGAAAATGTTGCTAAGAAATGTTGCTAGAAAATGTTGCTAGAAAATGTTGCTAAGAAATGTTGCTAGAAAATGTTGCTAGAAAATGTTGCTAAGAAATGTTGCTAGAAAATGTTGCTAGAAAATGTTGCTAAGAAATGTTGCTAAGAAATGTTGCTAGAAAATGTTGCTAGAAAATGTTGCTAAGAAATGTTGCTAGAAAATGTTGCCAGAAAATGTTGCTAGAAAATGTTGCCAAGAAATGTTGCCAAGAAATGTTGCTGTTAAAAGTTGCCAGGAAATGTTGCTGCAAAGCGTTGCTAGAAAATGTTACTGGAAAGTGTAGCTTCAAAAGTTTGCTGGAAAGTTGCGGGCAAATGTTCCTAGAAACGCCTGCCCGATATTATTTTGCATAACGTTGCCGACTTTTCTTCGAAATGTTGCTTTGGGTCCTGTTTGCCCACCTTCTTAATCGTTAGCTGTTCGGTGGTAATTTCCTTTTTGTCTTCGACAACATCGAACAGCCTTACTGAAATTTTTATTTTTCTCTCTTTATTTTGATTTCCCTCTTTAACTATCAATTGATCGTATTTTATGTACGCAAAATTTCCTTTTGCACGTTCTTCTATAAGTTTTGGCTTTAATTCTTTTCGCTTTTCTAGTACTTCTTTCGGAAAATCTTCGGTGACGTATACCTCTTTTAAGTTCCTCTTTATTTTCAGTATCTCACTCTTTTTCCAGATGTTTGCAAAAACAATAAGAAAATGTTGCCAGAAAATGTTGCTAGAAAATGTTGCTAAGAAATGTTGCTAGAAAATGTTGCTAGAAAATGTTGCTAAGAAATGTTGCTAGAAAATGTTGCTAGAAAATGTTGCTAAGAAATGTTGCTAGAAAATGTTGCTAGAAAATGTTGCTAAGAAATGTTGCTAAGAAATGTTGCTAGAAAATGTTGCTAGAAAATGTTGCTAAGAAATGTTGCTAGAAAATGTTGCCAGAAAATGTTGCTAGAAAATGTTGCCAAGAAATGTTGCCAAGAAATGTTGCTGTTAAAAGTTGCCAGGAAATGTTGCTGCAAAGCGTTGCTAGAAAATGTTACTGGAAAGTGTAGCTTCAAAAGTTTGCTGGAAAGTTGCGGGCAAATGTTCCTAGAAACGCCTGCCCGATATTATTTTGCATAACGTTGCCGACTTTTCTTCGAAATGTTGCTTTGGGTCCTGTTTGCCCACCTTCTTAATCGTTAGCTGTTCGGTGGTAATTTCCTTTTTGTCTTCGACAACATCGAACAGCCTTACTGAAATTTTTATTTTTCTCTCTTTATTTTGATTTCCCTCTTTAACTATCAATTGATCGTATTTTATGTACGCAAAATTTCCTTTTGCACGTTCTTCTATAAGTTTTGGCTTTAATTCTTTTCGCTTTTCTAGTACTTCTTTCGGAAAATCTTCGGTGACGTATACCTCTTTTAAGTTCCTCTTTATTTTCAGTATCTCACTCTTTTTCCAGATGTTTGCAAAAACAATAAGAAAATGTTGCCAGAAAATGTTGCTAGAAAATGTTGCTAAGAAATGTTGCTAGAAAATGTTGCTAGAAAATGTTGCTAAGAAATGTTGCTAGAAAATGTTGCTAGAAAATGTTGCTAAGAAATGTTGCTAGAAAATGTTGCTAGAAAATGTTGCTAAGAAATGTTGCTAAGAAATGTTGCTAGAAAATGTTGCTAGAAAATGTTGCTAAGAAATGTTGCTAGAAAATGTTGCCAGAAAATGTTGCTAGAAAATGTTGCCAAGAAATGTTGCCAAGAAATGTTGCTGTTAAAAGTTGCCAGGAAATGTTGCTGCAAAGCGTTGCTAGAAAATGTTACTGGAAAGTGTAGCTTCAAAAGTTTGCTGGAAAGTTGCGGGCAAATGTTCCTAGAAACGCCTGCCCGATATTATTTTGCATAACGTTGCCGACTTTTCTTCGAAATGTTGCTTTGGGTCCTGTTTGCCCACCTTCTTAATCGTTAGCTGTTCGGTGGTAATTTCCTTTTTGTCTTCGACAACATCGAACAGCCTTACTGAAATTTTTATTTTTCTCTCTTTATTTTGATTTCCCTCTTTAACTATCAATTGATCGTATTTTATGTACGCAAAATTTCCTTTTGCACGTTCTTCTATAAGTTTTGGCTTTAATTCTTTTCGCTTTTCTAGTACTTCTTTCGGAAAATCTTCGGTGACGTATACCTCTTTTAAGTTCCTCTTTATTTTCAGTATCTCACTCTTTTTCCAGATGTTTGCAAAAACAATAAGAAAATGTTGCCAGAAAATGTTGCTAGAAAATGTTGCTAAGAAATGTTGCTAGAAAATGTTGCTAGAAAATGTTGCTAAGAAATGTTGCTAGAAAATGTTGCTAGAAAATGTTGCTAAGAAATGTTGCTAGAAAATGTTGCTAGAAAATGTTGCTAAGAAATGTTGCTAAGAAATGTTGCTAGAAAATGTTGCTAGAAAATGTTGCTAAGAAATGTTGCTAGAAAATGTTGCCAGAAAATGTTGCTAGAAAATGTTGCCAAGAAATGTTGCCAAGAAATGTTGCTGTTAAAAGTTGCCAGGAAATGTTGCTGCAAAGCGTTGCTAGAAAATGTTACTGGAAAGTGTAGCTTCAAAAGTTTGCTGGAAAGTTGCGGGCAAATGTTCCTAGAAACGCCTGCCCGATATTATTTTGCATAACGTTGCCGACTTTTCTTCGAAATGTTGCTTTGGGTCCTGTTTGCCCACCTTCTTAATCGTTAGCTGTTCGGTGGTAATTTCCTTTTTGTCTTCGACAACATCGAACAGCCTTACTGAAATTTTTATTTTTCTCTCTTTATTTTGATTTCCCTCTTTAACTATCAATTGATCGTATTTTATGTACGCAAAATTTCCTTTTGCACGTTCTTCTATAAGTTTTGGCTTTAATTCTTTTCGCTTTTCTAGTACTTCTTTCGGAAAATCTTCGGTGACGTATACCTCTTTTAAGTTCCTCTTTATTTTCAGTATCTCACTCTTTTTCCAGATGTTTGCAAAAACAATAAGAAAATGTTGCCAGAAAATGTTGCTAGAAAATGTTGCTAAGAAATGTTGCTAGAAAATGTTGCTAGAAAATGTTGCTAGAAAATGTTGCTAAGAAATGTTGCTAGAAAATGTTGCTAGAAAATGTTGCTAAGAAATGTTGCTAAGAAATGTTGCTAGAAAATGTTGCTAGAAAATGTTGCTAAGAAATGTTGCTAGAAAGTGTTGCCAGAAAATGTTGCTAGAAAATGTTGCCAAGAAATGTTGCCAAGAAATGTTGCTGTTAAAAGTTGCCAGGAAATGTTGCTGCAAAGCGTTGCTAGAAAATGTTACTGGAAAGTGTAGCTTCAAAAGTTTGCTGGAAAGTTGCGGGCAAATGTTCCTAGAAACGCCTGCCCGATATTATTTTGCATAACGTTGCCGACTTTTCTTCGAAATGTTGCTTTGGGTCCTGTTTGCCCACCTTCTTAATCGTTAGCTGTTCGGTGGTAATTTCCTTTTTGTCTTCGACAACATCGAACAGCCTTACTGAAATTTTTATTTTTCTCTCTTTATTTTGATTTCCCTCTTTAACTATCAATTGATCGTATTTTATGTACGCAAAATTTCCTTTTGCACGTTCTTCTATAAGTTTTGGCTTTAATTCTTTTCGCTTTTCTAGTACTTCTTTCGGAAAATCTTCGGTGACGTATACCTCTTTTAAGTTCCTCTTTATTTTCAGTATCTCACTCTTTTTCCAGATGTTTGCAAAAACAATAAGAAAATGTTGCCAGAAAATGTTGCTAGAAAATGTTGCTAAGAAATGTTGCTAGAAAATGTTGCTAGAAAATGTTGCTAAGAAATGTTGCTAGAAAATGTTGCTAGAAAATGTTGCTAAGAAATGTTGCTAGAAAATGTTGCTAGAAAATGTTGCTAAGAAATGTTGCTAAGAAATGTTGCTAGAAAATGTTGCTAGAAAATGTTGCTAAGAAATGTTGCTAGAAAATGTTGCCAGAAAATGTTGCTAGAAAATGTTGCCAAGAAATGTTGCCAAGAAATGTTGCTGTTAAAAGTTGCCAGGAAATGTTGCTGCAAAGCGTTGCTAGAAAATGTTACTGGAAAGTGTAGCTTCAAAAGTTTGCTGGAAAGTTGCGGGCAAATGTTCCTAGAAACGCCTGCCCGATATTATTTTGCATAACGTTGCCGACTTTTCTTCGAAATGTTGCTTTGGGTCCTGTTTGCCCACCTTCTTAATCGTTAGCTGTTCGGTGGTAATTTCCTTTTTGTCTTCGACAACATCGAACAGCCTTACTGAAATTTTTATTTTTCTCTCTTTATTTTGATTTCCCTCTTTAACTATCAATTGATCGTATTTTATGTACGCAAAAATTTCCTTTTGCACGTTCTTCTATAAGTTTTGGCTTTAATTCTTTTCGCTTTTCTAGTACTTCTTTCGGAAAATCTTCGGTGACGTATACCTCTTTTAAGTTCCTCTTTATTTTCAGTATCTCACTCTTTTTCCAGATGTTTGCAAAAACAATAAGAAAATGTTGCCAGAAAATGTTGCTAGAAAATGTTGCTAAGAAATGTTGCTAGAAAATGTTGCTAGAAAATGTTGCTAAGAAATGTTGCTAGAAAATGTTGCTAGAAAATGTTGCTAAGAAATGTTGCTAAGAAATGTTGCTAGAAAATGTTGCTAGAAAATGTTGCTAAGAAATGTTGCTAGAAAGTGTTGCCAGAAAATGTTGCTAGAAAATGTTGCCAAGAAATGTTGCCAAGAAATGTTGCTGTTAAAAGTTGCCAGGAAATGTTGCTGCAAAGCGTTGCTAGAAAATGTTACTGGAAAGTGTAGCTTCAAAAGTTTGCTGGAAAGTTGCGGGCAAATGTTCCTAGAAACGCCTGCCCGATATTATTTTGCATAACGTTGCCGACTTTTCTTCGAAATGTTGCTTTGGGTCCTGTTTGCCCACCTTCTTAATCGTTAGCTGTTCGGTGGTAATTTCCTTTTTGTCTTCGACAACATCGAACAGCCTTACTGAAATTTTTATTTTTCTCTCTTTATTTTGATTTCCCTCTTTAACTATCAATTGATCGTATTTTATGTACGCAAAATTTCCTTTTGCACGTTCTTCTATAAGTTTTGGCTTTAATTCTTTTCGCTTTTCTAGTACTTCTTTCGGAAAATCTTCGGTGACGTATACCTCTTTTAAGTTCCTCTTTATTTTCAGTATCTCACTCTTTTTCCAGATGTTTGCAAAAACAATAAGAAAATGTTGCCAGAAAATGTTGCTAGAAAATGTTGCTAAGAAATGTTGCTAGAAAATGTTGCTAGAAAATGTTGCTAAGAAATGTTGCTAGAAAATGTTGCTAGAAAATGTTGCTAAGAAATGTTGCTAAGAAATGTTGCTAGAAAATGTTGCTAGAAAATGTTGCTAAGAAATGTTGCTAGAAAGTGTTGCCAGAAAATGTTGCTAGAAAATGTTGCCAAGAAATGTTGCCAAGAAATGTTGCTGTTAAAAGTTGCCAGGAAATGTTGCTGCAAAGCGTTGCTAGAAAATGTTACTGGAAAGTGTAGCTTCAAAAGTTTGCTGGAAAGTTGCGGGCAAATGTTCCTAGAAACGCCTGCCCGATATTATTTTGCATAACGTTGCCGACTTTTCTTCGAAATGTTGCTTTGGGTCCTGTTTGCCCACCTTCTTAATCGTTAGCTGTTCGGTGGTAATTTCCTTTTTGTCTTCGACAACATCGAACAGCCTTACTGAAATTTTTATTTTTCTCTCTTTATTTTGATTTCCCTCTTTAACTATCAATTGATCGTATTTTATGTACGCAAAATTTCCTTTTGCACGTTCTTCTATAAGTTTTGGCTTTAATTCTTTTCGCTTTTCTAGTACTTCTTTCGGAAAATCTTCGGTGACGTATACCTCTTTTAAGTTCCTCTTTATTTTCAGTATCTCACTCTTTTTCCAGATGTTTGCAAAAACAATAAGAAAATGTTGCCAGAAAATGTTGCTAGAAAATGTTGCTAAGAAATGTTGCTAGAAAATGTTGCTAGAAAATGTTGCTAAGAAATGTTGCTAGAAAATGTTGCTAGAAAATGTTGCTAAGAAATGTTGCTAAGAAATGTTGCTAGAAAATGTTGCTAGAAAATGTTGCTAAGAAATGTTGCTAGAAAATGTTGCCAGAAAATGTTGCTAGAAAATGTTGCCAAGAAATGTTGCCAAGAAATGTTGCTGTTAAAAGTTGCCAGGAAATGTTGCTGCAAAGCGTTGCTAGAAAATGTTACTGGAAAGTGTAGCTTCAAAAGTTTGCTGGAAAGTTGCGGGCAAATGTTCCTAGAAACGCCTGCCCGATATTATTTTGCATAACGTTGCCGACTTTTCTTCGAAATGTTGCTTTGGGTCCTGTTTGCCCACCTTCTTAATCGTTAGCTGTTCGGTGGTAATTTCCTTTTTGTCTTCGACAACATCGAACAGCCTTACTGAAATTTTTATTTTTCTCTCTTTATTTTGATTTCCCTCTTTAACTATCAATTGATCGTATTTTATGTACGCAAAATTTCCTTTTGCACGTTCTTCTATAAGTTTTGGCTTTAATTCTTTTCGCTTTTCTAGTACTTCTTTCGGAAAATCTTCGGTGACGTATACCTCTTTTAAGTTCCTCTTTATTTTCAGTATCTCACTCTTTTTCCAGATGTTTGCAAAAACAATAAGAAAATGTTGCCAGAAAATGTTGCTAGAAAATGTTGCTAAGAAATGTTGCTAGAAAATGTTGCTAGAAAATGTTGCTAGAAAATGTTGCTAAGAAATGTTGCTAGAAAATGTTGCTAGAAAATGTTGCTAAGAAATGTTGCTAAGAAATGTTGCTAGAAAATGTTGCTAGAAAATGTTGCTAAGAAATGTTGCTAGAAAGTGTTGCCAGAAAATGTTGCTAGAAAATGTTGCCAAGAAATGTTGCCAAGAAATGTTGCTGTTAAAAGTTGCCAGGAAATGTTGCTGCAAAGCGTTGCTAGAAAATGTTACTGGAAAGTGTAGCTTCAAAAGTTTGCTGGAAAGTTGCGGGCAAATGTTCCTAGAAACGCCTGCCCGATATTATTTTGCATAACGTTGCCGACTTTTCTTCGAAATGTTGCTTTGGGTCCTGTTTGCCCACCTTCTTAATCGTTAGCTGTTCGGTGGTAATTTCCTTTTTGTCTTCGACAACATCGAACAGCCTTACTGAAATTTTTATTTTTCTCTCTTTATTTTGATTTCCCTCTTTAACTATCAATTGATCGTATTTTATGTACGCAAAATTTCCTTTTGCACGTTCTTCTATAAGTTTTGGCTTTAATTCTTTTCGCTTTTCTAGTACTTCTTTCGGAAAATCTTCGGTGACGTATACCTCTTTTAAGTTCCTCTTTATTTTCAGTATCTCACTCTTTTTCCAGATGTTTGCAAAAACAATAAGAAAATGTTGCCAGAAAATGTTGCTAGAAAATGTTGCTAAGAAATGTTGCTAGAAAATGTTGCTAGAAAATGTTGCTAGAAAATGTTGCTAAGAAATGTTGCTAGAAAATGTTGCTAGAAAATGTTGCTAAGAAATGTTGCTAAGAAATGTTGCTAGAAAATGTTGCTAGAAAATGTTGCTAAGAAATGTTGCTAGAAAGTGTTGCCAGAAAATGTTGCTAGAAAATGTTGCCAAGAAATGTTGCCAAGAAATGTTGCTGTTAAAAGTTGCCAGGAAATGTTGCTGCAAAGCGTTGCTAGAAAATGTTACTGGAAAGTGTAGCTTCAAAAGTTTGCTGGAAAGTTGCGGGCAAATGTTCCTAGAAACGCCTGCCCGATATTATTTTGCATAACGTTGCCGACTTTTCTTCGAAATGTTGCTTTGGGTCCTGTTTGCCCACCTTCTTAATCGTTAGCTGTTCGGTGGTAATTTCCTTTTTGTCTTCGACAACATCGAACAGCCTTACTGAAATTTTTATTTTTCTCTCTTTATTTTGATTTCCCTCTTTAACTATCAATTGATCGTATTTTATGTACGCAAAATTTCCTTTTGCACGTTCTTCTATAAGTTTTGGCTTTAATTCTTTTCGCTTTTCTAGTACTTCTTTCGGAAAATCTTCGGTGACGTATACCTCTTTTAAGTTCCTCTTTATTTTCAGTATCTCACTCTTTTTCCAGATGTTTGCAAAAACAATAAGAAAATGTTGCCAGAAAATGTTGCTAGAAAATGTTGCTAAGAAATGTTGCTAGAAAATGTTGCTAGAAAATGTTGCTAGAAAATGTTGCTAAGAAATGTTGCTAGAAAATGTTGCTAGAAAATGTTGCTAAGAAATGTTGCTAAGAAATGTTGCTAGGAAATGTTGCTAGGAAATGTTGCTAGGAAATGTTGCTAGAAAATGTTGCCAGAAAATGTTGCTAGAAAATGTTGCCAAGAAATGTTGCCAAGAAATGTTGCTGTTAAAAGTTGCCAGGAAATGTTGCTGCAAAGCGTTGCTAGAAAATGTTACTGGAAAGTGTAGCTTCAAAAGTTTGCTGGAAAGTTGCGGGCAAATGTTCCTAGAAACGCCTGCCCGATATTATTTTGCATAACGTTGCCGACTTTTCTTCGAAATGTTGCTTTGGGTCCTGTTTGCCCACCTTCTTAATCGTTAGCTGTTCGGTGGTAATTTCCTTTTTGTCTTCGACAACATCGAACAGCCTTACTGAAATTTTTATTTTTCTCTCTTTATTTTGATTTCCCTCTTTAACTATCAATTGATCGTATTTTATGTACGCAAAATTTCCTTTTGCACGTTCTTCTATAAGTTTTGGCTTTAATTCTTTTCGCTTTTCTAGTACTTCTTTCGGAAAATCTTCGGTGACGTATACCTCTTTTAAGTTCCTCTTTATTTTCAGTATCTCACTCTTTTTCCAGATGTTTGCAAAAACAATAAGAAAATGTTGCCAGAAAATGTTGCTAGAAAATGTTGCTAAGAAATGTTGCTAGAAAATGTTGCTAGAAAATGTTGCTAGAAAATGTTGCTAAGAAATGTTGCTAGAAAATGTTGCTAGAAAATGTTGCTAAGAAATGTTGCTAAGAAATGTTGCTAGAAAATGTTGCTAGAAAATGTTGCTAAGAAATGTTGCTAGAAAGTGTTGCCAGAAAATGTTGCTAGAAAATGTTGCCAAGAAATGTTGCCAAGAAATGTTGCTGTTAAAAGTTGCCAGGAAATGTTGCTGCAAAGCGTTGCTAGAAAATGTTACTGGAAAGTGTAGCTTCAAAAGTTTGCTGGAAAGTTGCGGGCAAATGTTCCTAGAAACGCCTGCCCGATATTATTTTGCATAACGTTGCCGACTTTTCTTCGAAATGTTGCTTTGGGTCCTGTTTGCCCACCTTCTTAATCGTTAGCTGTTCGGTGGTAATTTCCTTTTTGTCTTCGACAACATCGAACAGCCTTACTGAAATTTTTATTTTTCTCTCTTTATTTTGATTTCCCTCTTTAACTATCAATTGATCGTATTTTATGTACGCAAAATTTCCTTTTGCACGTTCTTCTATAAGTTTTGGCTTTAATTCTTTTCGCTTTTCTAGTACTTCTTTCGGAAAATCTTCGGTGACGTATACCTCTTTTAAGTTCCTCTTTATTTTCAGTATCTCACTCTTTTTCCAGATGTTTGCAAAAACAATAAGAAAATGTTGCCAGAAAATGTTGCTAGAAAATGTTGCTAAGAAATGTTGCTAGAAAATGTTGCTAGAAAATGTTGCTAAGAAATGTTGCTAGAAAATGTTGCTAGAAAATGTTGCTAAGAAATGTTGCTAAGAAATGTTGCTAGAAAATGTTGCTAGAAAATGTTGCTAAGAAATGTTGCTAGAAAATGTTGCCAGAAAATGTTGCTAGAAAATGTTGCCAAGAAATGTTGCCAAGAAATGTTGCTGTTAAAAGTTGCCAGGAAATGTTGCTGCAAAGCGTTGCTAGAAAATGTTACTGGAAAGTGTAGCTTCAAAAGTTTGCTGGAAAGTTGCGGGCAAATGTTCCTAGAAACGCCTGCCCGATATTATTTTGCATAACGTTGCCGACTTTTCTTCGAAATGTTGCTTTGGGTCCTGTTTGCCCACCTTCTTAATCGTTAGCTGTTCGGTGGTAATTTCCTTTTTGTCTTCGACAACATCGAACAGCCTTACTGAAATTTTTATTTTTCTCTCTTTATTTTGATTTCCCTCTTTAACTATCAATTGATCGTATTTTATGTACGCAAAATTTCCTTTTGCACGTTCTTCTATAAGTTTTGGCTTTAATTCTTTTCGCTTTTCTAGTACTTCTTTCGGAAAATCTTCGGTGACGTATACCTCTTTTAAGTTCCTCTTTATTTTCAGTATCTCACTCTTTTTCCAGATGTTTGCAAAAACAATAAGAAAATGTTGCCAGAAAATGTTGCTAGAAAATGTTGCTAAGAAATGTTGCTAGAAAATGTTGCTAGAAAATGTTGCTAAGAAATGTTGCTAGAAAATGTTGCTAGAAAATGTTGCTAAGAAATGTTGCTAAGAAATGTTGCTAGAAAATGTTGCTAGAAAATGTTGCTAAGAAATGTTGCTAGAAAATGTTGCCAGAAAATGTTGCTAGAAAATGTTGCCAAGAAATGTTGCCAAGAAATGTTGCTGTTAAAAGTTGCCAGGAAATGTTGCTGCAAAGCGTTGCTAGAAAATGTTACTGGAAAGTGTAGCTTCAAAAGTTTGCTGGAAAGTTGCGGGCAAATGTTCCTAGAAACGCCTGCCCGATATTATTTTGCATAACGTTGCCGACTTTTCTTCGAAATGTTGCTTTGGGTCCTGTTTGCCCACCTTCTTAATCGTTAGCTGTTCGGTGGTAATTTCCTTTTTGTCTTCGACAACATCGAACAGCCTTACTGAAATTTTTATTTTTCTCTCTTTATTTTGATTTCCCTCTTTAACTATCAATTGATCGTATTTTATGTACGCAAAATTTCCTTTTGCACGTTCTTCTATAAGTTTTGGCTTTAATTCTTTTCGCTTTTCTAGTACTTCTTTCGGAAAATCTTCGGTGACGTATACCTCTTTTAAGTTCCTCTTTATTTTCAGTATCTCACTCTTTTTCCAGATGTTTGCAAAAACAATAAGAAAATGTTGCCAGAAAATGTTGCTAGAAAATGTTGCTAAGAAATGTTGCTAGAAAATGTTGCTAGAAAATGTTGCTAGAAAATGTTGCTAGAAAATGTTGCTAAGAAATGTTGCTAGAAAATGTTGCTAGAAAATGTTGCTAAGAAATGTTGCTAAGAAATGTTGCTAGAAAATGTTGCTAGAAAATGTTGCTAAGAAATGTTGCTAGAAAGTGTTGCCAGAAAATGTTGCTAGAAAATGTTGCCAAGAAATGTTGCCAAGAAATGTTGCTGTTAAAAGTTGCCAGGAAATGTTGCTGCAAAGCGTTGCTAGAAAATGTTACTGGAAAGTGTAGCTTCAAAAGTTTGCTGGAAAGTTGCGGGCAAATGTTCCTAGAAACGCCTGCCCGATATTATTTTGCATAACGTTGCCGACTTTTCTTCGAAATGTTGCTTTGGGTCCTGTTTGCCCACCTTCTTAATCGTTAGCTGTTCGGTGGTAATTTCCTTTTTGTCTTCGACAACATCGAACAGCCTTACTGAAATTTTTATTTTTCTCTCTTTATTTTGATTTCCCTCTTTAACTATCAATTGATCGTATTTTATGTACGCAAAATTTCCTTTTGCACGTTCTTCTATAAGTTTTGGCTTTAATTCTTTTCGCTTTTCTAGTACTTCTTTCGGAAAATCTTCGGTGACGTATACCTCTTTTAAGTTCCTCTTTATTTTCAGTATCTCACTCTTTTTCCAGATGTTTGCAAAAACAATAAGAAAATGTTGCCAGAAAATGTTGCTAGAAAATGTTGCTAAGAAATGTTGCTAGAAAATGTTGCTAGAAAATGTTGCTAAGAAATGTTGCTAGAAAATGTTGCTAGAAAATGTTGCTAAGAAATGTTGCTAAGAAATGTTGCTAGAAAATGTTGCTAGAAAATGTTGCTAAGAAATGTTGCTAGAAAATGTTGCCAGAAAATGTTGCTAGAAAATGTTGCCAAGAAATGTTGCCAAGAAATGTTGCTGTTAAAAGTTGCCAGGAAATGTTGCTGCAAAGCGTTGCTAGAAAATGTTACTGGAAAGTGTAGCTTCAAAAGTTTGCTGGAAAGTTGCGGGCAAATGTTCCTAGAAACGCCTGCCCGATATTATTTTGCATAACGTTGCCGACTTTTCTTCGAAATGTTGCTTTGGGTCCTGTTTGCCCACCTTCTTAATCGTTAGCTGTTCGGTGGTAATTTCCTTTTTGTCTTCGACAACATCGAACAGCCTTACTGAAATTCTTCGCCAAATTAATGATCTCCATCACTGTTCGTTGTAGTCGGCCAACCTCAGGCCGGCCATGCGTCCACGATTTTAGACAATTTCAATTCTGGAAAGATAAAGATACAGACTTTTAAGAACACAATTTTCAACATTTGCAAGGTGACAGCTGATCTATTGACAAAAGACTTTTCACCTGCCAGCTGCCAGTCAGATGTTTGGTGTCAGCTGCCAGTTTAATTACGGCGGCTCGGTTATGTCTATTGTATGGGGCGTGTATTCACTTGCATTCCACAATTATGTCTATTGTATGGTGCGTGTATTCACTTGCATTCCATAATTATGTTTATTGTATGGTGCGTGCATTCACTTGCATTCCACAATTATGTCTATTGTATGGTGCGTGCATACACTTACATTCCAAAATTATGACTATTGAATGGTGCGTACATTCACTAGCATTCCACAATTATGTCTATTGTATAGTGCGTCTCGGGAGTACCGTCCCTGCAAAAAGTTTGTGTTTCGGAACAAGAAATGTGGCAGAATAAAACTGATGCTTGTCCACGTATTTTCGTCCATTCCTGTTCCTAAAATGCAGTAGAGAATGGTGCTAATGTTATTTTGCTTTTACCAATCCCAATTAGTGTAAGATGAATGAACAACTAGTATTTTTACCAATGTTACATACATTTCAATGCATCCTCGGAATATTTTTTTCGCATGGAAATCGTTGATTCCTACAAGAATTTTGATTGTGATCGTGTAGCGAACATTGTATCTTTTCATTTGAGGTCATAGTTATGCAAGAAAAAAATGTCGCGCAAGAGATATTTTTACCAATTTCACGGAGATTCTATACATTTCAGTGCTTCCGCGGAATATTTTTTTCGCATGGAAATCGTTGATTGGCGCCGACATTTTTGCTGTGGTCCTTGAGTGGACTTCGTATCCTTTGTTTTAAAGACATTTTGGTAAAGCTCACTCTAATAGTTGTGCCAGAAAAAAATGTCGCGCAAGAGGTATTTTTACCAATTTCACGGAGATTCTATACATTTCAGTGCATCCGCGGAGTATTTTTTTCGCATGGAAATCGTTGATTGGCGTTGCCATTTTTGCGGCGCTCCTTGAGCAAATATTGTATGCTTTGTTTTCAAGTCATTTTGGCAAAGCTCACTTCAGTAGTTGTGCCAGAAAAAAAATGTTGCGCGACTAGTATTTTTACCAATTTCACGGTGAATTCGATACATTTCAGTGCATCCGCGGAATACTTTTTTCGCATGGAAATCGTTGATTGGCACTCCAATTTTTGCTGTGATGCTTAAGCAAACGTTGTATCCTTCGTTTTGAGGTCATTTTGGTAAAGCTCACTTCAGTAGTTGCGCAAGAAAAAACTGTTGCGCAACTGGTATTTTTACCAATTTTACGGAAAACTTGACTGTAAGCCGTTAGCAACTTGACTGTAAGCAGTTAGCAACTTGACTGTAAGCAGTTAGCAACTTGACTGTAGGCAGTTAGCAAACTTTATATGCTTTCTTTGGCTACCAATTTTGTAAGGATCTAATGGGTAGTTGTTGAGAAAAGAGATTTGTCGCAGCCTGTACATTTACCAATATGACGGAGAATTCTTTATTTTTGAGAATCCTTTTCTGCATAAATATCGTGTGTTGCCGCCACTAACTCATCTGGGAGTAGTTAGCAAACACTATATCCTTTCTTTTGCTACCAAATTTGTAAGGATCTAATTGGTAGTTGTCGCGAAAAGAGATTTTGCGCAGCTTGTATATTTACCAATATGACGGAGAATTTTTTATTTTTCAGAATCCTTTTCTGCATAGAAATCGTCATTCAGGATGACGCCAAGATGTCCACACCATTCTTTACTTGGAATCTTCGATAAACATACCTAATCAATTTTGCAGTTTCAAAAACGGCTATCGATTTATTCGAACCCTCAGTTACAGTAACGGCTTTTATAAATAAATACATGGTAGAAATCAATCACTTCATAATAGCAAACTTACCTAGCCCCTAAATCAGTGCCAGAAACGAGTGAACCCAACAGTAGTGAACAAGCAATTGAAAAAATGTATATTTAATAATTTAAAAACAATACTGTTAACATTTGTTTCTCGGCCTTCAAAAGAGATTATACCTCAACACAATAGTATTTGAATTCTTAATTTTTACGAGCACCAAGATGGCTCTCTAAGGCACTTCGAGTAAAAAAAAAGTGCCATAATTTGATTGGCGTTTGTGAGATTGACTGTGCTAGCTTTTATATCGTAGCTTTTCGCATCGACCTGAAAGAAGATATCATGAATTGATTGCATCAGATTGAAATGTTTATTTTTAAGTTACTATCGGAGTCGGAAATATCCGCTTGGTATCCGCTCTTTGCATGTGCTCCCTAAATGCAGCGTGTAAGTTCAATAGATTGTCATCTGATAAACACGGCTTGCACAATTTACATTCAATTACATCACAGGACTCGGTGCAGGGTGATGCTGCACATGCGTTTGGGTTAACCATCAAATTTTTTCCAGCTGATATCATTTCTTCAATATTAGATGTCCTTCGTGGAATGAAAATTGAAGTAAGTATAATTTGAAGTTATGATATGCCTACCTTCTCCTTAGTGAGTTTCTTCGTATGGGCATCCCAATGCCAACTAGGTTGAACAAACTGTACAACACTTGCTCGTACAGCAAAGTGTTCATTTTAAAGTGCGCAGAAGATAAGTTAGGACTCATGTTAGCTTCCATTAAATAAGCGTTGAATTCGTTGTCAACTATTAAATCAAAACGAATCATTTCAAAGTAGTTTCGTTTGGACCTGTAGTGCTTTAGCGCTTCAATTATTCCTTTTTCTTTTTCTAGGATTATAGATGTTATAGCTTTTTCCACATTCGCCCAAATGATGTTTGGATTCCTATTTTGACTGGTCACAAATGCATCGAATGAATCTTTCATGCCGAACCCCAAATCATTGTAATAGGAAGCTAGTGCGGGGACCTCCCATGTAGGCAAATATTCATCACCAACTACATACTTGGCTAGGTTTTGCGAGTCAAATGGATGATATTTCTCTGGGCAGTAGCGGAAAAGTACGTCTCCTTTGTACATATATACCCGCAAAGGGTCAATGCTTGTTATTATAACATATACACCAATATCAAATTTGTAACCATCTACTAAATATGGATTTTGTATAAATTCCTGAATGAATGTATCATTTGCATTAAGGTTGACCTCATCGGGTTTGGCTATTTTTATTTGCCTATGCTCGTGATGTTTTTGTACAAAAAGCTTATCGGGATGGTTTTGGGCATATTCTAGAAACTCTTGCAGCTGTTGCGGAAGCTTAAACGATTTTGGAACACATTCTACATTCGTTGTAGACAGTTCTAGCTTACTAGTTATATATCCGCAGCCCGGAAAATGGTTGACTTTTTGGTGTGGCCTAAGATTTTTCATTAATCGAGCGTGCGCACGAAAAGGATAATCATGTGCCCATAAAACATCCCAATCGTCGTGATCAAGTGCAACTTTCCTTATACCAAGGCGATGCAAAACAGCTTCAACATGTTTTAAGTGGTGGTCATTGTTACTTTTTCCATAAATTGCATACTTTGGACCTGTATTTACGATTGAATACTTGCTCGCGTGATTCGTACAATTTGAAAGCGTGACTGGCGAAGAAATTGTAGCGAAAAAATTTGACAGCGTATCTTTCGACATTAGCTGCGCGCAGTAGGAAATTACAACAGTTACTGTGAGAAATAGCACTTGACCTTTAGTCGTTTTTAAATCAAACATTTGCTTGGACACATGTATCACATCCTCAGAATCATGTTTCCGAACACTCCGGTCCTGTGAAGTAATAAATAAAAACGTCAACGCTAGTTTCCCTGCATTTTATTCGATGTATCCGGTTTCAAAACTCCAAGAATTGAAGGGACTTTTTCGATCGCGCTCATAACCAAACTGGAAACCAAAGCAATTTCACGTATTTCTTGAAGGGATGCAATAGTACGCATCTTAGTAAAATCATCTGAAACGGAGTTAACTTTCTCCCATACTTACTTCGACGTTGTTGCCACTTCCCTCTGTCATTATTACTCAAATGCTGCCAATTAATTCGAGTTTGCTTTAACAAAACTATGTTTTTGGTGATTTACTTTATGCTCACTTTACTTCGTTGTCAATATTTTATTTATTCGTGAATTAATTAATTAATTTGTAAGTGGAAATTGGACTCTGACAGTGCTTCACCGCAATGAGCACGAAAACAAGTTACAGTTTACAGTTATTTGTTTTGACAGCTTAATAGGGCGTTTACACTAAGCTAAACGCGAAGACGATTTAAAACGAAAATGCATCAGATCGCCTATTTGGCTGCAAAAGTGAACGGGTTAGTTTTCGTGAAACTAGAAAATATTTCTACATATGTATAGAGAGAAGTACAACGGTCGTGGTGTTCCAAACATTAAAAATTTATATTAAATTGAACTCAAAAATTGGTCCTGGGAGTGACTGTTGAACACACTTCGAACAGCGGGAAATCGGACAAAATGTTTTATTTTCGAGGGAATTTCGAAGGGATGCGTAAACAGCACAGTCGGAACTGCATAGCCTGCGAAATGATTTGGAGACGGCACAGCGCCGCCATGTTGGAACCCGTGAATCTGTACTATCGGCAAGCTGCCGAGTGTGACAGTCAGCTTGCTCTGGAAAAGAACCGAACAATAAGCAACGAATTTAATTGAATTACGGTTGCCCGCAACCTAAAAGTGCTTGTAAATTAACGCGGAGTAGCTAAGCATCCCAGTTAATATAGCTGGTTCCCGGAGAAACAAAAGTTTGTAATGAAAAAGGAAAGTTGCAGCCACGTCATGTTAGTTCAGGGAGAAATTTTGTAGACGCCTTTACGAGCAGCCCTGTACCCCGCGCGCAGCTCGTCTAAATCGCGGCGAATTGAAAGTCTAAGCGAGTGAAACATTCGAGACCGTACGAAGGGAACTCGGACTCGCTTTGAAATACGGTAAAGACCTTGTTGAGCCGATTTCGGCCCTGTGATCGGCTTTTGTATAACTGTGCGCTATAAACTACAAACATTTTCACGGCATAGTGTTCTTTTGTGGCGAACCCGAAGAATTTCAGAGCGTTTTCGCCCCACGAGCTTAGCTTCATCGGCACTTGGATGTTCCGATTTTTGCTATAGGGCCGCAGTTGAAATCGAAAAGAAACGGATTTTATTTAGCGAGGGACGTTGTGCTTGAAGTGTGTGGGACAAACATTTATGACTAAAAATGGATGAGACGCAACCAAAAACGCTTTATGTAGGCAACCTCGACCACACCGTCTCTGAAGACTTTCTTATTACAGTTTTCAATTCGTTGGGTGCTGTTAAAAGTTGTAAAATAATCAGGGAGCCGGGAAATGATCCATATGCCTTCATAGAGTTCACGTCACATCAATCAGCGGCCACGGCACTTACAGCGATGAACAAACGACTTTTGTCGAACAAAGCAATTAAGGTAGGTACATATGTGTGTTTGAAAGTGCGGGATAAAGCAACTGCTCTTAACAGGTGAATTGGGCGACCAGTCCCGGCAACCAGCCAAAGACAGACACTAGTTCACATCACCATATATTCGTTGGGGATCTAAGCCCTGAAATCGAAACTGAAACTCTTCGTGGAGCTTTCGCTCCATTCGGAGAGATATCAAACTGCAGAATCGTTCGAGATCCTCAAACTATGAAGTCGAAAGGATATGCTTTTGTTTCATTTGTGAAAAAGGCCGAAGCTGAAAGTGCTATTCAGGCGATGAACGGGCAATGGCTGGGCTCTCGTTCAATACGAACAAACTGGTCGACAAGAAAACCTCCGCAACCTCGGGAACAAAATAAAGCGGGTCAAAAGTCTGGGCGCGCAACATACGAGGAGTTGTACAGTCAAACTAGTCCAACAAACACAACTGTGTATTGTGGCGGTTTCCCACCAAACGTGATTAGCGAAGATCTTATGCACAAACATTTTGGACAGTTCGGTGCGATTCAAGATGTGCGAGTGTTCAAGGACAAAGGATACGCTTTCATCAAATTTACAACGAAAGAATCGGCAGCACACGCAATCGAAGTCACACACAACACGGAAGTGCACGGCTATGCCGTAAAATGCTTTTGGGGCAAGGAAAATGGCGGAGAAATGGTGATGGGCGGAAATTCTGGAAATGCAGCAGCCGGTGTAGTTTTTAGTCAAACTGTGCCTAATGCACAAACCATTGGCGGGCAAATAATTACTCCGCAAGGAGGACAATATCCATATGCGGCTTATCAGCAAATGGGATATTGGTATGCACCAACGGTATGTACAATTGAATCCCATCGCTTCTTGAATATTAACTTCTTTTCAACAGGGTTATCCTGCAGCGCAAATGTCGGCGCAGTATATGCAACAAGGCTATTACCCTTATGCGTACGCAGCTACTCAGCAAGGAACCGGAGGTAAAGATCTTGTAAAGTAGATTTTTTGATTGTTTGGCATGTACAAAGTTTGTTAAGTTTACACGCGCGCCAGACTTATCAGTCTGCAATGTCAAATTCAAATCAAACATAATATTGTGTAATTGCGTGCATAGAACCTATCTTTCTAATTCATTTCTAAACTCATTGATTCTACGAAGAACTTATGCAATATCGTATTGTAGTTTTCGGAACAAAGCTAATGTTCGGTAGAGTTAATGTTTCGTCCTCCAGCTTAATTGATAATTTTTTTAATTGCTCCTGTAGGGTATCGTATGATACAGCCTAATGTGGCCTGGGGTGTACCAGGTGCTGTGCCCGGTGTCACAACTGCGGCAGCCACGAATGGCAGTGCGACACAACAAATGATGTACAGTGCAGCAATGCCGCAGTATCAGACACAATGAACTCATCAATAGTCCGACTAAAAAATATTGGTAAAAACTGATTTGTAAAGTGAAATATAGAATAAAACGTGCAGAGTGCAGATTATAGAAAATTTTCCAGAATAACCAAGCAATATGGAGAAAAGCTGGAAAGACATTAATCATTAAAAACAATATTATGGAAATATTGGTTTGGAACGAAATATTCAAAAAGCATTTTTAAGAAGCGTCATGTAATAATGAAGAGCGGATGTAACAGAATGTAGTTTATAGGGAGGAGTTGAACAATAAACAATGTTGACAAAACTAAACGGAATAAAAACCATAAGGAATATCTCGAAAGATGGAGTAACCGCGGTAATGAGTCTAAAATAGAAATTTCCACATAAGACTTCACTTTTCTCGTAAGCCAAAGGGAACTGCAAGTTTTTTTGTAATACTGAATTGCTTAGATTTTATTCGACATCCATTCCAAAGTGTTTTCGGTAAGATAGGCGGTCGAACTTTGTAAATTAGTTTCGGTAAATTGTAAAATTTGGTGGTTTTGAATATGAGCCAAGGAATCGATGGAATAATACATTGAATATTTACATGAACCATTTCATAACGTAAGAAAATTATCTTTTCTTAGATGATATGAAATAATAGTAATTATTTAGTAGCAACGTTTGCTCGGGCTATTTATGAAAATTAATTGTAATAGAATCAATTGAAAAGCAAGCGAGAAGTTCCTTAGACATCTCGAAAATTCAAACATATTCAACTAGGGCGCGATTGTAAATGATTGTGGATCGAATGTTACTTAGTTTTGTTTTAATCTTTTCAATTTTTACGATAGTGTGATATCTTTATATTTAAAAGAGTGAATAAAAAAATTGAGAAGCTAAGGCGAAAGGGATTATTGAAGATAGAGAAACTATGTAAACTGATTTTAAAAACGAATATTGTAAATTAAAAGATTTTTTTTAAAAAGATGAGTTGTTACGCTAACAGGAAGCGTTGATTACATAACTAACTACATGAATGCCTCGGAACAACTAGTTAGAAGTTAATCTACATATTTGTTGCGATTTCCTACATCAACATAGGAGACATGAAAAAATTGCCCAACAAATATATCTTTCAAAGGTTTTTTGTACAGCGGAAAACAAAATACTGGAATTAGATGATCGCATAATAAGTAACATGGCTGAGATCATAATTTCAAAAGAAACATTACAAGCAGATATATTTTCGCCACTTATGTAGTATGGTATATATAGTATGACTATTTATGGGAAACATTCCCGCGATTTTGTTTATTGGAAAAGTAGACAAAGTTAAGATAAGGGAAAATAAATAAATAATTTTTTTTAAATTGACTATAAATATGCCAACCTGTCCATCCATTTCAAAAATTATCATTTGTGATGATTGAGCAATAGTGGTCGCAAAATTTTCCTACTGATGATCAGTTGTGAACAATGAACTATCTGGGCGCGGTACTTCTTGCAGCCATAGTAGTTAGTGGTACAACGGATAATTTTCTTTAAATTTACGTGTCAACCTTTGTTCATCGCACACCCATGAAATCTAATCAGAGTAAAATGAATTTTTTCAGAATAATTTACAAACTAGAAATAAAAAGTCTTTGGAAGCTTTCGACTTTAAAACGATTGACTTTATTTTGACAAGCTAGTTTATTACAAACAAAATGAGAAAAAGTATTGTCTTTTATTGTTAAATTCTTAAACTTACAGCAGTTTAAATTGGAAACATAAATAAAATGTTCATTCAATTTGTGCTCCAATGCTATTTTACAGAAGCTTATATGTATAGCTCGCCCTTTTACACTGGGACTGTGAATCCATGGAACAAAACTGAAAATCTTAGATTTCTAGAGCATTTACCAATAAATTAGATCGACTAGTAAGAGATGTTCACGAAATATCTTAAGTTTAAAACTATTCAATTCACTGCGTTCCTTTTGATTCATCACAATTCCATTTTCGGTTCGCTGATGCCACATGAATAATCTAGTTCGATTGTGAACTGTAGAAACATTTCAAGTGTTTTTAGGAATCAGTTCTAATTTCAACAATTTTTTTTACAAAAGTAGCAAACATTTTTTTGAAGTGTGTTGAATAAGGCTCTCTTCTTTGCGTTTTCATTTCAAACTAAATTATTCAAATCAGGGCCTGGATGTGAATCAATTAGTTTAATGTATGGATGGTAATGATTTATTGTTCAATATACCACAAAATGAGAATGGAATTAAAAATCGTAATTGAAAGTTTCGATGGCCTTGATGATGAACAAAACAGAAAGCTTTTTTCATTTCAAAATAGATTCGTGAAAATATTGAATTTCTTATAGCGAACATTACAAAAAATATACATTTACATTGTAATGTCACCGTAATCTTGTGACCATTTTTCATACGAAACAAGACTTTGAGTTGCAACCGATCGTCTAATACGTTTGAGCGAATTGTAAAAATCTTGTTCAGCTATGCCACGTACCGCATTTACATCTAGAAATTTGACCTGTTCGACGTTTAGTTCGCGTATAGGCTCTAATGCAGCGTCTTTTGCTAAAGCCGTTAAATCTGACCCTGAATAACCTTCAGTTACTGCAGATAGCCTTGCCAGAGCGTCGCTATCCAATGGACTACCCTGTTTTTCAAGCAATTTTTTTAGTAAAATTTCGCGCGTTTCTTTGTCAGGCAACGTTACATAGACTCTTTTCGAAAATCGCCTCAACGCGGCTTCGTCAAGTTCCTGTGGTCGATTTGTAGCTGCCAAAACAACGATACGATCTCTATCAGGATTTCCTGGCAATCCATCGAATTCTACGAGAAATTCAGTTTTCAAACGTCGTGAAGCTTCATGTTCATTTGAACTACGTTCCGAAAGCAATGAATCGACTTCATCTATGAAAATAATAGACGGCTGCATCTCTCTGGCGACCGCAAATAGAGCCCGGACTAATTTCTCTCCGTCGCCAACATATTTACTCGTTAAGGAAGCTGCTGAAATATTCAGAAACGTAGCACTGCACTCCGTAGCTACAGCGCGGGCGAGTAATGTTTTTCCATTCCCTGGGGGACCAAAAAGTAATAAACCCTTGGCAGGAGCTCGAAGACCTGCAAAATATTTATAGCGATTAATCTATAACTGAAAGATTGATGGAATTTAAACAATAATGAAGCCAGTTGATTTCTAATACAGTTGAACTTTCATAGATCTAATTATAACTCACAATAGAAAAGATAACAGTGGTAGTAATATTGAGACTTTATAACAATTATTTTCTATATGGGCTGCAAGCTCTTCAATTGAAATCATTATTAATAATGACATTCGTACCAGTAAATAGTTCTGGACGTACTGAGGGTAAAATTACCATCTCCTGTAATGCTTGCTTTGCAGTGTCTTGCCCAGCTATATCTGACCATTCTACTTTCGCTCCTCCCTCTACAATTTCATCCAAAATTAGCTGTACAAGCTTCGGTTCAACACCTTTTACGCTTATAGCTGGAGTTGATGATCCACTCGGTGTGGTCGCAAGTGGTGTTTTCGAGCGAGGCGAAGTGTTACGGCCCGTCTAGATGAAACAAAAGTAAATTATAAGAGTTTCATTGAATTGCGCGAATGATGTACCGAAAGCTGTCTTCTCATTGCCGGTGGAGTCGCTGCAACTTTTACGGTTTGTCGCTGTGCCCCATTATTATTTCCATTGGCCATTGTTTTTGATCCTAAGTTACGAGGAAGTGTTTGCGACTTATTGGCAATGTTGACGTTCCCTTGCTTTTTACTTCCAACGGTTAATTTGCGTCCCGAAGCTATAATACGAACGTTACACCAATTCACTTAGAAACTATTAAAATAAAATACGAGCATAGCTTTTGGAATGCGAACATGAATTGCGCAAAAACTAAGTCTCTGATACTTTGTTATTGTTCAAATTTTCTAAACAGGAAAGGCAAATAACCTTGATATAAGCAGTGCATGAAAAGATATGTGTAACGAAAGACGAGACCTGTTTTTATGATATCAAGTGCTTGATTTGTTAATTGATTTTCAGCGCGTCGCCATTCAGATCTTACCTTTTGAACTTAGCGGATTATTGGCAGATTGCGTGACAATTGAATTTCTGTAAGATCCAGCTTTGTCTTTTCCGGGAATAGGATTTTTATAGTTAACTTTGATTGATGATGGTTGTAGTACAAGTTTAGAATTATCGGATTGAAATTTTTCGCTCACTCGTTGTGGATGATCGATTTTTTCTTTTTGAATACTAATTAGAGGCTTGACTATCTTGATTTGGTCTCTAGGCGACGGTACTTTAATAGTGAGTGGCATGCTTTTGCTTTTTGTCACATTGTTCACAAAGCCCTTTCGACTTTCAATGAACTGCTTGCTTAATTCAAAATTTTCTAATCGACTAGCATCCAGCTTCAGCTCTACAATATATTTTTTGCCAACAGGAAGAAATAATATTAGGTCAAACCATAAATAACAAGCAAAAATGTTAAGCACAGCATGCTTCGCTAATTGAATCGAACTTTTGGAAAATACCATGCATCACTGTGAGTTGAAATTTGACGTCGCAACAATGAGCTTCAGGCGTGATATACTCACCTAGAAAGTGTAACCGATCGCGTGCCATTGAGAGGTTTGTTTGCATTTTTTCGTGTAAACGTTGAGCTCGCTCCCAAACCTCACCTCGACCACTCCAGCAATCTACAGCTATTCCGTCCTCCAACTCTTTGATGCCTTTGCGATATAATTCTATTGCGAATTCCTTGTGCCCTATAAGAGAATGATAACCTAATGTCGAATGTGCCACTTTGCAATCATTTTAATCCCACACATTTTCCTCACCTTACACTAATCTTTGAACCGCCCTAAGCGGGACAACACGTAATGATTAAGCATAGCATATAAACTATCACCGTTATAAGCGTGAAGACTTACTTACCTTCATTTTCCTCGTCTATTTTTAATGCCTTTGAAATATATTCGAAAGCGCGCCGATGATGGTGCTTCTGTTTTGCTAGTAAAGGATCTCCAGGCCCTGGGCCACTGGCACTTTGCCGATGTTCTGCCATATGCGGCTCACGACTTTTATGTTGGCTGTGCTGCCGACTGTAGTTGCTTCGAAGTAATTGATTATGCGGCTGAATGTGCTCAGAGGTCCCAACAACAATTTCCAAATTACAATCTCGCTTTTTTACGGGTCTATAGACAACGCGCGTGGTTGTGTTGTACAAATATCGAAAAATACAAAATAACTGATAGATTAGCGATCGCAAAACGTTGAACAGAAATATTATTGGGAAAGAAACAATGTAGACGTTGTTTTGCTTGTGCACCGACGACCCACGGGAATGGCCCGCGCATGCATCATCGGTCAAGCTAGAATCCTCGCAACTGCTATCGCTCGTCCTGTGTGTTTTCTTGGCTGGCGTGCTGCTGCTAGAGCTACCATTGCCCAGTTGCGTTGACTTGTTACGCACCATATACTACCTCGATTTTCAAGAAATAATCAATCGTCCGTAAACAGTCTTGAGTGTTCTAAAAAGTCCAGCACTTGAAACACAGACGCGTTGCTTATTTAATAACAGAAACACACAAAGCAACTAATCAGCCCCCCGCGATCAACAAAACTGAAGCATTCACTGTACGCTGAGTGACACTGACGTTTGGACTTTTCTTTTCTTATGCCTGAAAGTAGTTACGATAGAGATGTTAATGTTTCATTTCTTCTATCACCAAATTGTTGCGATGGCCTTCGCCGATTGGTGTTCCTTGGCTTGGTCTCTCTTCACGCACCATTAGGCTCACAACCTTCGGCCGTGCTGAGTTTGAAGCTGCTACTACATGTGCTAGGAATGCCATCTGCACCCCATTGTCAGATTTCTGTCACATGAAAGGAAACGTAACCTAACTAGCATTTTGGCACGAGCGTCGCAAAGTTCCTACCGAAGATGTCCAAGTCTGCGGGACGGCTGAAAGTGATGAAAAAGCTCACCGATCGAATTGTTCACACAACCAAACTACGGACTAACATACCGGCCGGGATGGCTGCGGCAGGGCCCCCCTTGGGGCCCCAGCTTGGTCAAGTATATTATCTTCAAATGCCTCATGCAGTGAACATTAGTCGTATGATAATAGATATGAAAATTCCATTGAACTTGTCCGTTTTTCAGCGTTCTATAAATATAGCGTCTTTCTGTAAGGACTTCAATGAGCGGACGAAGGATATTAAGGAAGGAATCCCGCTACCCTGTCGAATATCTGTGAACTCAGACAGATCATATGAGTTGGTTTTCCACATGCCGCCTGCCACGTTTTTCTTAAAACAGGCCGCAGGTATACAACGTGGTGCGATGTATCCCGGAAAGGAGACATCGGGGAAAATCACACTTAAGCATTTATTTGAAATTGCTAAGATCAAACACGGTGATCCACCCAACGCACTGTTATCGCTACAGGTATACCACTACTATTTGAGCCAATTTATCGTAGCGAACGACAAAAAATCAAAAGGCTATAATCTAGCATTATTTACTGAATTTTCTGTTAAGATTCTTTTTAAAAATCATTCAAGACACACATTTTTTGTGGTTCAGCACGACTTAGGCTGGGATAACACGGATTAAGTAAAATTATTTTACGGCAGCAAATATGTATCATGTTGGTGGGGATAGCCCGAACCTGTGGAATAAGAATCGTTCGAGAAATAGATGCAAAAAACTATTCCGCCTTTTTGATGGAACGCAAGATCGTGGTAGAGGAACAGCGAAAAGAACTACAAGAAAAACGTGAAGCGAAAATGCTGCGCACTGGCTAAATATTGGTCTTTAATGTATATGCATACCTATATATCAATAGATTTATGGAAAAAATGTCGCGCTGTTTCTAATCTCAAGCGAGCCTTTTCCTATCCTTGACCATGTTTTTCTTTCGCCGCCGTTCTATATGTTTCTCCAGTTTTCCCAATTTTTTCAGCTCTTCATATTGACTGACAAGTTCGTTAAGTCGCCGCTCACCTTGAATAAACAAATAACACACTAATCACAGAAACGACTGAAACTAAACATCTGCTACTTTTAGTTTTTTGCCATTGTTTTTTCCCTGCATTTTCGGTTCGTCTGTTTTCCACCCTTTCGTTCTGTAACACTGCCAATCGATCTTTCCGCCTCTTTTCTTCGTGACATTTGTTTTCTAATCTTTGAGCGGCTAGTGTTAAAAGTTTTTTCTTCTCTACCGCTGTCGTTTTCCTGGCCTTCGCTCTCAGTTCTCGTATTTCTTTCTTTTGAATATTGCTGACGAATTCGTAGTTTGTCGTGAAGGTACTTTTAATGAAAGCACCACATCTTTCGTCAAAGCGCGGGTCCCTGGAAAGTCTCACACTAGGTGCCGCAGCCCCTAGAAGAGACACTGGACGTTTGGAGCTTATTTCACGGGGTCTGTTCTTGTTCATCCTTTTAGTTGCGGAGTGCTCTTGTCCAGATGTGCCCCCCCTGCCAACGAAGATTGCCTCGTTATAGACTTTAGTTCCTAAGTGGTTTTTGAGCTCCAGCAGCTTTTCGAAGGCCACCACACTCAGATGATCGCACATTCGATTCTGAAAGGTGTGAATAATTATATCCTTCATTTTAATTAAAGTGGGAACGAACCGCTAACGTGCGAACGAACCTTTTCGATTCCAATGCCTTGTTCCGCCATTTCATCCAACAACATCGGGCGCACACGTCT
The DNA here is from genome assembly GCA_963942545.1 of Oxycera nigricornis. Classification (NCBI taxonomy): domain Eukaryota; kingdom Metazoa; phylum Arthropoda; class Insecta; order Diptera; family Stratiomyidae; genus Oxycera; species Oxycera nigricornis. Next base: position 118,850,485 of record OZ012660.1, on the reverse strand, counting down.
GTTCCGAACCTTGCACGCACTCACTCTGCCGTGCTGTCACTGTGACACATGTCGATGCCACATGCGTCATGTGGACTTCAGAAATTAAATCTCAATTGTAGTTGCAAAGATTTTACACACGAAATGAATTATAGCTTACATTTCTGCGGGAAGAAAGTCAAAACTTTTCAGGAAGCCACAACGTTATCGGAAATAACGGAATATCTACATAGGAACACCGCAAGTTTATTTCAAATCGTATGTGTGTGTTTTTAATTTCAAAGATAATTGATTTTTTAGGGTTTGAATAAGCCGGATATCTATTATATTTGCAACGGAAAAGTTGCGAGCAGCAAGGATCATGCTATTAGTAGTCACATTTATGCGGAGATCCGATGTTATGGAGGCAAAGGCGGCTTTGGATCCATGCTGCGAGCTATTGGAGCGCAAATTGAGAAAACAACGAATCGCGAAGCATGCCGTGACCTAAGCGGTCGTCGGCTGCGTGATATCAACGAAGAAAAGAGGCTTAAAGACTGGCTAGAGAAGCAAAATGATCGTGAAGCTGAATGCAAGGAGAAAAAAAGAAAGAAGCTGGAGAAATTGATGGCAGTACCAAGACACGACTTCAAAGATATTGAGTATGAAAGTGCTAGATCAGACCTAACAGAGAAAATCAGTGACGCAGTAGAAGTTGGTTTGAAGAGAGTACTCCGGAATGATATCTCTGCAACTTGCAAAGCTGGAAAAAGGAAATTCGAACCAAGTACGTCTACATCTAAAAAGAGAAAAGCCGCTTTATGGATCGATGATGAACTAAGTTCTACCGAAAGTGAAGATTACAGCGAAGTCGTTCTGCCACGCACTCAAGTAGCAAAATCAGATGGAGAAGTTATAAAAGATGAATAATAAGTTCAGAAAATTAATAACGACTAGCGTCGTTTTCATTTCAAAATTATGTCGCACAATATCTAACATAGGGTTCAGTTACCCACTGAAGTGAGTTTCGAGAGCCAATAATATTTATTATTTCCTGAGAAGGATCTTACGATTAGAGTTCTCATTTTACCGAAAAACAAGCACGAACGAGAGAATAAACAACTGAAATTTGGTATTTTAAATTTAATTTAATTGTCTTCCGCAACAGCGTCGACCGAATCTTGACAAATTTAAAGAAAAAACTGAAATTGCCTTGCCTAAACTAATTTTTCACGTACTTTGAAACTTAAGCAGAATAACGTAATAACTACTCATAGAAGTTACTTAAATTCACCACTGAAACATAAATAGTTTAGAATTTCAAATAATGCCACGCTAATGCAAAAAAAGTAAATTACAAGACACCGGTGCGAAACATTAAAATTTTAATCAACGGAATTTGACTTACTCAGGTATTACGTTCTATATTTTCCTAAAAAATGATTACATTAAATCATTTTGAATATTATAAGGGAAACAGCATAGCTTCGCAGAATAAATTACATTTTACTACCTATTAACTGTTGTTTGATAAAACTTAGAAATACATAATCGATAAGAACTGAATTCGTTTTTTAATGGAAAGGGTAAATTTAATTTTTTTTACATTCTGCTTTATCGATCATATCACTAGGCGTAAATTTCAAATTTAACTCTTGGCACTTCCTTGCCACAAAGCACTCCAGTGACGCTCCAGCTCTTAAAAGAAAGTCTATTTAGAACATTATTCGTGCGCTTATTAAGTTTTACCTGTAAATGTCGTTTCCTTGACTGTTGTACGTGTCACAATTACTGAATACCAATTGAATGTCTCGAATCACTTCCTCATTTGTACTGTAACGACACATATTCAAATTGGACTTTATTCTAGCGAAATCCATGGGATTTTTGATTATCATATGGTAATCAGGTACTTCGCTTTGAGAGACTGGTCGTAAAAATGGCCACGCATCTTCGTGCTTCATTATTTGGTCAAGAAGGCCATACAACGCGATTGTATCCAACTTTAGAGATTCATCCGTGCGGCGCATCCGACGGAAAGTATTGTTATTTTTGCTTAACTCATCATTTGATGCTGACAAACTTCCCTTCTGATTATTACGTCGAGAACGCTTCTTCTTGTTGCCGAAATAGCTTTGGTTGGATGAAACGTCATTACTTGATTCCGATTCTAAATAGAAGGTCTATATTGTTTATTCGAAGCTAGTTACACATATATATACCAGAATCAACTAATTTTCGTTTTTTCTCTTCCTGTCTCTTGCACCGCAAGCATAACCAGTTGCCCCGAGGTACTCTTCGTATCCCAATACACTCCAAATGATAGCAATCTTTACATGCATGACAAGATAAGTCTGCATTCTGCGAATTGCAACACTTACAAGTTTCTCTATGATGAAATTGTTAATATATCTCAAACGAAATTTTTATTGCTTATATCGTACTCATCTATGTCTCCTTTTCCATTACTCATATTACCGGCATATACTTCTTCAATGCATTCATTTCTTTTGATAGTAGCTTTCTCTTCTCTTTTGCTTCCGTTTTTTAGAATCGGCCTTTTGTTTTCATCTTCGTCACTACATTCCATAATTGTACAGTTTTGTCTTGGTTTTATTGTGTCACCGGTATTTAAAGCTTTGCTTATTTCTTGAAGTTCATTTCTTACGACCAACGGTCTACTGTCCTCTTCATCGCTAGTCGAACTATTCTTCTCATCATTTTCAATCTCAGCTAAAACTTTTCCTGCCACACCTTTATTCTTTCTTAACTGTTTTTTGTTTCTTTTATAAAATGAGCTACTCGACCTCAGTGGCTCATTATCGCTATTTGCACTATTATTATCACATTCGCTGTGGTTAGCTTGCTTCAACAGATTTTTTTGTAGAGATATTTGCTTGTTTTTGCGTCCGGTATGCATTTTATAATTGTTTAAGGGCTCGTCATCGCTTGTTCGCTCATTTTCTTCCTCGTCACTCCTGCTCAGCATGTGTCTGCCTGTTTTCTTGCCAAAAATTTGTTTCTTGATTTCAGTTGAGTGCTGGCCATCGATTTTAATTGAGTCTTCGTCACTCTCCTTTTTTCCTTTATATTCCTCTTCTTCCTCCATAGAAAATACTTTCTTTGCTTTCAGCTGCTGTTTTTCTTCGGACTTATTTACTCCGAGCTTTATTTCACAACGAAAACAGTACCAATTGCCCTCGGGCACTTTCTGTATAGAAAAGAAAACAAGCTATATTAATAAAAGAGAAATATTCATCGGACCAATTGCCTGCTACTAACAAATCTCTTTTTAACAAACAAACCTATAGTTAGTGCCCCATTAACGTTAGGCGCGTAAGAGTTGAATTATATGTAACCACGTAGAGTTTATTAGCTTTCAAAAACTTCTATAGGCATGCACTACCAATCAAATGTAAAAACATTTCCTCAGTACTAACTCATTAAAAACAATTTCCTTTCAGGCGGCGTTAATTACTTACGCTTAATGACTGAATTTAAAGACTGTCGGGATCATACCTTCAATTTAGGTTTCATGCAGAACATATGAGTGCCAGCGTTACATTCATCACAAAGCAATAGTTTGTCCGCGTCACCCCGTCTTCGACATATTAAGCAACTCGATTTCATGCTTGACTTGTTCCATTTTACAGCGTCTGATAAAATATTGATGTGAAGAAAAATCTGACAAATATAAAAGAAAGTTATTGACTGCTGTCATATCTCTAAAGAAGCTTTTGTATACTTGTGAGTAGCTAGTTGAATTCATCAGAGACAACTCCCATTGCTCGAGTTTTGCCCGACATGCCGCCATTTTCGCTTCCATTTCGCACCGGTCTTTTAATTCTGTCTTAATGCCAAATGGTTCCTTAAGAAATTTTTTTTCAATGCATTGTTCGATTTGTAACAAAGCCGACGCTAGATTAGAAACATTTCGGCGAATTGAAGGCGAATCAAGTGTTGATATATTTTCATCGCCACTATCTTCTGATTCTACGTCAACAGTATCGCCAAGACAGGTGCCAGGGTCCAAAAAAGCATCCCTTTCATTCCCATTAACATGTTCTGGTCCGAATTTAAGCTGCTTGCATTGACTGCTGTAAGAATTACATGAAAGATCGAGTCGCCACCTTTCTAAATCAGAAACTTTCATCCTTCCGAGGTTTCCATCGCTAATATCCCTTTCAAATTCAAGTACTTGCTGCGTGAGCGTCGAGTGCATAACTTCATTGATGTCTGCATTTGCTGGAAAGCCAAAGTTCGAATTCGCATATCGTTTTTGCGTCTCGGTTAGCATCTGATTCACGCTTTGCTCTCGGTTTATCATGTCCACGCTTAGAATTTGTGTAGAACACTTTTCCATGTGCGGTATCAGATTATGTTTAATTTTGATTAGCGTCTCTTTCAGTGCACATTCGCGAATGCCCAAAGGATTTAGCGACTCGATGAGAGAATCTAGATCCTCTTTAGTATCAATATAGGACCACATGATTCGCGATGGATGCCTGGGATCGTGCACTACACAATTTTTCTTATCTCCTGAGCACATGTACAGCTCATTTGTATGGGTTGACCCCTTTTCGGGCGAGTGTGATGACCCGTTGAGTTTCATTGACTCTCCATTAATTGACAATGAACAGGATGTAGCTTCACTCGGTTTATTCATGTTTTCCTTGTCATTTTGTTTGTGTCGGTTTAAAAAAAAGGTTCTCAACTTATGTTTTTCTTTTGGTACTACAACTATTTCATTATCGTTCTTTGGTGGATCTTCCAGGCACGGAATTATTTCTTTTTCGGTTGGGTGTTCAATAAATAAACCAGGCAATGATTCAAAAACATAATAATTTCTATACGCTCGATCAGTACCCAATAGTGTTAGATAATCGAACATTTTTGCATTCAGCTGATTTAGCTCATATTCAAAATTTCCACGGTCTCTAGCATCCTGCTCTTCTTGCTCCTTAAGTCTCCTATTCATCCAACGCTCTAACTCCATTTTCTTTTCCGAGTCATCTTTGTGCTCCATCATTTGTAATTGAACCTCTCCAGATAATGTTTTCTTTGTGATTAGCATTTGCTGCAAACGTTTGTTCTCACGAGCTAGTAGCATTCGGATGTTGTGGCGCACTTTTGATAAATTCTCCTGGCGTTCCTCTAAAAATGCAATAGCTGCATTGTATGTTAAGATCTGCTCCATTAGGCAATTTAACACTTTGAGAATGTCTTTGAAGGGCAATTGATAGATCGTGTACATTTTCAAGGCTCGAAGAATATGCGGGTACTGAATGCGAAGTAACAGGCCAGGATCTTCGGTGACTGAGTATCCGTTGCGGTATTGGTATCTGTATGCCTCCGACCTTTCATCATTTGGTGCACCAGAGGATAATAGGTGAAGCCTTAAGATTTCTGTTAATGTTTGTGCGTCTATAGGCAACTCATACATGTCTAGTGCGTAATAAGTTTTAACATGAAAGTGTGCGTCGATCGCACTGTTGGCCATTTTCCATAAAAATCCTTCTTTTTTTGTTTTCATATATCGTATTGGGCAATCATTGTTCTCTTCGATTTGCAACGCGAATATTGTACTAATAAGAACTTGCAAGATATCACTAAGTGGTCCTGCCACTTCTCGAATCAAAAACGCGCGGCACATTTGTTGGAAAGTTATATTTTTGCGAAATACGTCTGATGCCGAAAGAACGCATGTGAACGAATGTAAGAATTCTTGTATCATTAGAAATTCACTGAAGTGTTTCATCGCCACAATCGTTTTAACGGGCTTGAAAGGCGGTATTACTTTTTGGTCTTTCCGTTCAAGGTCATCACATTTGCGTAGAACGTTTACAATAGCTTCCTCGATCTTCGACATCAATTCCGATCGCTTTCGTTCTTGTTCTGCTTGCCTTTCTTCTTTCTCACGACGCATACGTTCCATCGCTTCTTTCAAATTTTCCAACTCCCTCTGCTTATTAGCGGCATCATGTATTACATAGTTTCCCATTGATGCTTGTATTAATCCTTTGGCAAATTTTTTTCCTGGCTCCCATTTCGGCATATTACCAACATAAAACGAGTCAAAAGTTACGTTTTTACTCGTCACGTACTTCTTATATGATTCAGGTTTTACGCATATGGAGTTCTCGCCTATTACTGTATGTTCTCTCATGAATATCTTTAATGTTTCCATGTTCATCAAATTCCGCTTACGACGGGCCTGTGCTGTAGTAGTGATCCATGTATCTGAAGCATTTCTCAGCTTCTGCACTTTATACTTTACTGTTTTCGGATCGAACACGCCGTCGACAGGTGCTTCTTTCGGCGTTATTATCTGTACTACTTTACAAGGGACATAATTATGTTTAGTTTTTGTAACAAATATTTCCTCCCCTTTGAATAGTCGATCTTTGATGAAAGCAAACACTTTTGCCAACAGCACACGGAAAGACGTTTGTTTCTGCATCTCTACCAGCATCAAAGCAGGTGCTTTCAACCATTCTCCAAGATTCTCGCCAGTCTTGCGAGTTTTCCGCTCACTTTTCAGTGCTTCGGCGTAGGTCAAATTTTGCCTGCCGGTCTCTGCACATGACCATATTGTGGAATTCAAAAGCATCACCCTCTGGAAGTAATCCCTGAAATCAAAGTCGGAAGATTATTCACGAAACAAATAAGTTTTATTTTTTAACAAGTTATTTAACAAATGATTTCGCATTATTTTGAGACTCAGCTGTCCCGAAAATACATCCAGTTTCATTGCACAACCTGTGCAGGCGACCCACCTTAAACAATAAATGTTGCCTGTTCTGTTTTTCACATTTCCGCAACTCCTATCTGATTATTGGATAGCATAACCATAAAGAAAATTTTATAAATTATATTGTTGTTCGGACTTACTCATAGTTTCGAAAAATTTCTTTTGTCAGTTCGCAATAGAAGACCTTTTCACTATCCTGGAAATTTTCGACGGGTTCCGCTTTTTTATCTAAGCCCACGCGCGTACACACCGGCATGTCGTTTTATGCTTCTGATCTCACCTCCACGTTTTAATCTTCACCGCTTCAGTTACAATTCCCGAGTAGGACGACCGAAATTTCCATACAGTTCAGTCTCGTAGATTTAGGGAGGGCACCACCGTTCAGCTACGCGTTACGCACACTGTGCAGAAGCTTTCGCAAGTGAATAAATTGGGGTTCTGCGTAACTGTTCACTGATTTACCGAACTCTAGTAGTCAAATCCCAATAGGCGTCTGTGCGGCCAATTTTGGAGGGAAAATTACTTCCCTTGCGGCGATGGGCTCAGCTTGTTTTGCTCCGAACCGTCAAGTTCTCGCTGCTGAGAATCAATTGAGAGATTGTCACTTCAAATGTGACGGGTCGTTTGCGTTTCTTGCAACTTTGACGAGCAACTTACAGGTGCTTAAACGAAAACCACGGACAACAAACTCGCATCATATTTTCCACTTCTGCGGTGTTTTCCCAAGTAGAACGAAATGCAACGTAGCCGCACACTTTTCCCGTCTTATTTTCACACTAAAACGTCAACCGTCAACTGCGAAGTTATCTGAACGACGCGAACTCTACTGCTATGCAGTGCTGCCAATTAAGCATTTTTTAAAACAAAATTTACCATAAGTTTGCATTAGTTCGTGGTGCAATCTGTATGACATTAGCCAACTTCAAGCAGTTACTCTGCTACATATTTTGGACAGCGCTCGAAACGGTTTAAATTGAGCGGGAAAACCGGTAAGAGGAAGAAATTCGAACAGAAAATAATTTAAATTGCCGTTTCAGCACTTGCACAAATATAACGAATGGCAAAAAAACGTACAGAAAATATTTAAGCTGAATTTTGATGAATGAAATTTGCCAATTTCCTATACCAAACGAACGAATTTCACTTCGAATTTTCATCCTTTATGATCGTATAACGCATGCTTTAAGAATTGATTGTTATCGTAAATATTGCTCAATTGAACCGTTTTCTCTAATTAAACAGCTGCACACTCAAATAAACAAATTACAAAACAAATTTGGCAAAGGCCCTTTCGAAATCCCATCCAATCTTCTATCAACTTTCCCTAAAATTTTAATAATTTTTGTTTTTTTATGTATACTTTGTAATTCATTTCAGAAGATACCGAACAATTTTACAAATGCCACACACAGTAAGAAAACAGCACAGGGCTCACGCCCAAACAGTCGATTGTCTCGCGAGCAGTTAAGAACTTTAAAGGCTCCGATTGTTGCATAAGTTACAAGGAACTTTCAAAACAATTGAATTATCTTGAAGACGAATTACGATAAATTGCAATCATATGCATCTGACAATTATAATAAATGTGCATCCTGGTAACTTGTTAGAATTTTAGTGACAGAAGGAATCATTTATATATCGATTGAAGTACATAAATTATTAGAATTATATTGTAGAAAGTTGAAATTGTTCATAATAAGATGATTAAAAAGTACGAGTACAAACAGGTTTTTTTTAAATTTTAATATCGTTTATTTGAAATTCACATACTTTGGAGGCAATCATTTGAAATATTGCAATTTCCGTTTGCAAGAATTTGAGCTGTGAAGGCCAATATCTATGGCATACACAAGAAACCCGATGGCCGTAGCTTGCACCATGAAAAACGATCTTTGGAACGTGAAGTTTTAGTTCTGCCGGATATTAAAAGTTCATCACCTTTCGCTACAAATATGTTTAAATCTATCTCGCATTTTAATCTTATCAGCATTCATTTCTACTTAGCGGGGTTTTAGATTCAAAGTAATTAAAAATAGTTGAAAATTCACCAACTATGTTTGCATTACATTTGATAAGAAATTGCAACTGATGATATTTAACATGAATTTGGGCTTCATTATGAAGAATACTATATCCTAAGCATTTTTTACCATTCAAGTGAAACATTTAGCAAACTATACTTCTTTAATGTATCACTCATCTAACATAGCCGTGTCCCGTTTTCTACTATCTATTACAGCCGCACTCATAATACAAGAATTTGACCAAATTTTCATTTCTCGTTTCATGACTTCAAAATGGAAGAAATAGTGCATAGTCGCAGTGTTTGATGAAAAAGAGAATTATTTTGTGGGATTCAACCGAAAAGGAAAAGGATTTAGATTAAATCGGACTATCCCCCAAATAGATTACAAATTTAATCACTGTCTGAGTCGTCTTCGAATTTATTGCGGTAATTTCGGCGTACACGAGCGACTTTTTGATGAAAAAGTTTAAGTGCAAATTTTTCATTGTTTGGAGGAAAATTGTCATTAATATTCGCATTGCTTATATTATGATTATTATTGCCATTGAATACCTGGCTTGCGACGCTCCCTGACGAACTGCAACCGGCGCCATTGTTACTGATTCCACTATCAGGTGTGCAGCTATAACTATTTTTTGTTTTAAAGCTATTCGAGTTATTTGGAGTCTTTACTTCCGGCATTTCTATTTGAATAGATAAATTGTTATGTGACTGCTCATTGTTTCGTTCGAGTCTATTGCTATTGTTTCTACAAGGAACGACTTTTTGCCTTTTTCGATAGCAGTCTAGGCCCTCATCGCTGCTTGAATCATCATGGTCAAGGCAGCTACTGTTAGATAGTCTAGAGTTTGAGTGGCTCGAGTAGACACCGTAGTCAGCAATGGTGCCAGCATGTCGACGTCGACGAATATTTGGGGAGTTAGAATAGCGGTCTTCCTCCACATCCGATGGGAAATGTCTTGCTGCTGTTCCCGTATTTTGCCGGTTCGTGACATTAACTACATTCGTTTTATTGCTCCCATGAAAACCATTGATTGGAGTTTTCGGGCCATCTCTTGACTGAAGATTTGGCCTTTCCGGCTCGTTATCGCTATTCAAGGGTGTATTATCATCATCTGAGTCAACCTGCTGCTGTCTTAAACAGTAGATTACATCTAAAAAGACACAGTAAATTAAGTAACACATGTTCAAATGAATTTACCTTTGCCATTGGAAGTGATGCCTGTGCTAGTGCTTGGTACGGCCAATGCCGAAGATGACGACGAAAAACCATTACTGGTAGCATTAGTGTTTGCTTCTTCATTTCGTCTGGCAATCAAATCGTCGTCTTCTGACGAGCTTTCGAATCGATCTAGACAAGGTTAAAAATTGAATGGTTATGCATTTTTCAGAGTCATCTATATTTATACCTAGTGAACGGTTTGTTCGACTAATTTTTCGTCGCGCTAATCGAAAATGTGTATTGTGACTACTGTGCTGTGTTTTATATCTAGCGGAGAGGGTGAACCTTCCGATACGTTTAAGACCTGTTCCGCTGCGAGTGGTCCGAGGAACTGATCGATGACTTTTTGATTTTCGTTTGTTATTTTTCAAAGAATTGTGGCGGCGACGACTTGATTGTGATGCTCCTTTCAACGCTAAACGCCTTAGTGTGTTACGCTTCGTTGCTATCAGATACGCGATTCGATTTGCATATTTGTTTCTTTGCGGCTTTATAGTCGTATTTTTCGGCCCGCGGCGGTGACGATCTGTTCGAAAACCATTTAAATGATTCAGTTAAAGTAGATCAATAATGAGGCAATACCTCGAGTATTTACAAAATAGTTCACTTCATCGGAACTTTCAGTAGAACTTTGTCGAGTACTGTTTTCCGAGCTCTGATTGCTCCAATCATCAGTTTCAGACGAATTATTAGAATTCCAACCCTCAATCTCTTGCTGGATCAGTGAATCAAAAAATGCCATCATCCGTGGATCTTCGCGAGTGTTTTGATTGCTGTAATCGTGCGTCATATCATTCCAATTCAAATGAACTAAAGAATAATAGGCGTCATGTGAAAATACTTCACGAGGATTTTCGGGACCCGTTGCCTCTTCTGTTAAATTTCCTGTCCAATTTTTTTGCTCGAACGGACTCCATAGCTATCAGTTCATAATGTTAAAATTTCAGCAAGGAAGCGAAGTATTTTCTACCTTAACAATTTTCTCCACACCCGATGAAGCAAGCAAGCACTTCTGTGGATTATATCGCACTTGGTTAACTATTGACCGATGTCCATATAGGATCATTTGTGTTTGCTCTATCCATTGATTGCTGATATCGGCTGAACGAAATTAAGGATTACTTAGCGGACATTTCTAGGCTTTGGACTTACGATGCACATCGCCAACACGCCACACATATAAATTGAAATCGTCTGAGCCTGATAAAACATACTCATCGTCTTCCCCGGCGAAGCAACAACTTTTCATTGTGCAAGAGTTGTAGTAGTCTGGATGATAAAATTGGCAAATCGGTTCCTGTGAAAAGGAGTTGTACAAAATTGGCGGTAGCCGCCTTCTGAGAACTAAAACTTGATTGCCCTGTGAGTTAAAACGGATGCTCATGCAGCTTTGTGAGTTCTCTTCCCCGCCATACTGTATCAAAGGACTAAAACAATCATTTGAAATACATTTTTACCGCATCATACATATACGCCAACTACACTACCTTTGTGCTTTTCTTACGTCCCAAAATGCCGCGCCTTTTTTCGAATTTGCGGTCACTAAGAAGTTTCCATCTTGTGGGTGAAATTGAACTGCGTGAAATGGGCCGCGATATTTTCCTAGCGACATTACCACTGAACTTTTGCGTTGGTCAAACAATAGTATATGCCCATCCTCCCCCGCAGTCGCCAATATATTGTCGTTTGTTGAGTCGACCGATAAGCCATACACAGGTTTTGCGTGCAGAAAAACGTCGCAGTGAGATCCTCTATTAGGCGATAGTGTTGACGTGGATTATATCTCAATAGTAAATAAAATCTAATTACAAGAACGACGTAACTTACGTTGCTACATCGTGTACAATTACTACGTCATCGTTTCCGCCTGAGAAAATTCTTGTGTTGTTGCTGTTAAAACTGAGGCAGAATATGTTACTTTGGTGTTCTTTATCCATTGCTACCGTGTGACCTATCCCAGATATTGCTTTTTCTATGTTCCAGAGCAGAACACGCTTATCGTCACCTCCTGTTACAAATAAGCCAATTAAAAAAATGCTTCGTTCGAATCTTAAACTTTTCCCAGATATCAGCACCTAAATATTCAGTCAGATTTCTAAGCTTGTTGCAATTGAAATATGTCGTCTATCAGTTACATACATATGTATGTATATCATTATTAGACAAGCTAAGAACCGCATTTTAGAAAGCGACTTGAAAAACCATTCACCACGGGCAAGGATCATCCTTCGACTGAAAAGATGCCAATGCACAAACGAAAGGTATTCTGATTAAATCGGACCCCGTAGAGAAATCAGAAAACATCAAATTGGAGAAACGGCGGAACCCATATTTTGACAAACCATAAAAGCAATTCACATTGAGTATATTACTGGGGACATATAGAAAGAGATATGAAATTTCAACCATTCGTGATTGTAATGTATTACGAAACAAATGAAGAATGGATAAAATTATAAAAATCAGTGGAAAACGATAGGATCGAACTTCTTACAAATCTTCAGGGATATTTCTGCATTCATACTATACAGCCGATATGTTCTCTTCGCACACCTCTATCATAATAATAGCGAAGTAAAAGTGTCAAACACAACATTACATGTACTTTTAAAGACGGATTGATTCTAGCCATCCAACCATAAGCTGTCCACAGAACATTCGACCGCGAGCATGGGCATTTTGTTTGTTCGCAAAATAACATTTTTTTTATTTTCCACTAATAAATGCTTGGAGTCGAATTTGTACGTTCGTTTATGGCCCGTTGTGAGGTTGACTGTCAAGCATATTCTATGAAAACTAAAGTTTTTGCTGTTATCTATCCAATTGGGTTGGCTGGTGGAAGGCCGCTCTCAAATATTTGTATTAGAGCCATTTTCTAGGCGACTTTTCACGTTTTCAGTGTCTTTTAGAGTTGATGTTTCAGCGCTGTAAAATACGTTTTCAAGTTTTCAGGATTTTGCTCTGGCTTCTACCACACATATAAAACCAATTAGGAATAGAAATGAAAGAAATCAGCAATATAAGCACATTGAAAGCAACATTGATGTAGACCTCATGGAACAATCCATAATACCACTGAGCATCCTAAATAACGAACGATTAAAGAAATAGTGATGGAAATTAATAGGATATGAAGGTGGCATGTCGAGAAGGAAGATTGCCACCTCCCAACGAGAAAAAACTTCAGAAGCCGTATGGACAGAAAGTAGTAATAAAACTCAAAGTGCCTGCATTGAGGGTTGAAATTTTTGCTATAGTTGATTCTGCATATGGAAACTTCGAACAACAGCTGAGTATACTTCCAAAAGCCATATACCTACCGACTTTTCTAGCGATGCCAACTATTTGCTGATCTTCCTGTGTATTATCAGCAGAGCAAAGAAAATCTGTGTACGAGGCAAAATTGTCCATGTTTGAAGTAAAGTCTCCGCTGACATTTTGCACACACGAAGTATAAGTCGCTGTGCGGATTATATTGGAACGTTATACTTTTCTGGCCGGGAAAAAGTGGCACACACTAGGCGCTTCCCAATACAATTAGCAGATGTGCATTCAAAGCAGGTTAAGATACTTCTACAATCAATTCTCGAGACTCGATACCGATATACTTACCCGAGATAAGAAATTCGCCTCCATTGGAAAATTCAATCGCATTTACACACCCATAGTGCGAGATCAAGTCGTATTTGTAAAGACTCCTGGCAACGAATAATCGTTCACGAAACAAGCTTGACTGGAAGTTAGCGTTGAAATCAAGCTGCCTTTCGAACAACTGCGGGACCAAGTTGGGCCCCATAGCAGACATAATTTACGGAATTTGCTTGCCGCGCCGTAGCTGCCGACGAAATTTATGTTGCACGCCGGCCGATAAGCTATTTACTTTATGTTTACATTCACTTCAAGTTTGCCACTTCGACTCCTTAGCAAATCGGCTATTTTTGACTCGCGCTGACGACTCTCGTGACGATCCTCAAAACAACACTTTTGACATTTGAACGTCGAGATGATATGACACGAGCGTTCGCGCGAGCAGCTAACCTCTAATTATTTTACTGTCAACTCGGAAGTCACCGGAAAAAAGATCCTCATGGATATCGTGAAACATAAGTGCGAGACCACAAACTGTTCTAATCAGGCCACTTTGCAGTGCCCGACTTGCCTGCAAATAGGGATACCAGGCTCGTACTTTTGTTCGCAAGAGTGCTTCAAAGGCTTCTGGAAGAGCCACAAGGCGATTCACGCGCTAGCTCGTAGGTAGCAAGACCAAGAGGCTCCATAGCGATAACGTTTTGAATTTTAGAAGGCCAGTCAGCGGAGGACCATTCGAAAGCGAACGCCTACAACCCTTGGCCCTTCTACACCTACACGGGCAAACTGAGGCCTTATCCGCAGACTCCGAAGCGCGTTGTTCCGGACTCTATTGACCGGCCCGACTATGCAAATCATCCAGCAGGCAACACAATTTGCACATATACATATATATATTTTTACAATAAAGCAGCTTTCTAACACAGGCAGGTCATTGTGCGAAGAGAAGATGAGGGGGAATACCTCGATTAAGGTTTTAGACGACGACGAGATCGAAGCAATGCGTGTGGCTTGCAAACTAGGACGTGAATGCCTGGACGAAGGCGGAAGGGCCGTGGCAATTGGTGTGACTACAGACGAAATCGACCGGCTTGTTCACGAAGCCGCAATCGAAAGAGACTGCTACCCATCGCCGCTAAATTACTACAATTTTCCAAAGTCGTGCTGCACATCCGTGAATGAAGTTATTTGCCACGGCATTCCTGACTTGCGTCCCCTTGACGACGGCGATATTTGCAATATTGATGTGACCGTGTTCCACCGCGGCTTCCACGGCGATCTGAACGAAACCTTTTTCGTTGGGAGCGTCTCCGAAAAACACAAGCACTTGGTGAAAGTGACGTACGAATCGCTGGTGAAGGCGATCGACATCGTGAGGTAAGTCGCGACGGCTTGTATGTTTGTTGTTGGTGCTCTATGAATGTTTTGTCACCCTCAGGCCCGGTGTAAAGTACCGTGAAATCGGCAACACTATCCAGAAGCACGTGCAGCCTTTCGGTTACAGCGTAGTGAAAAGCTACTGCGGGCATGGTATTCACCGCCTCTTTCATACGGCTCCGAATGTGCCTCACTATGCAAGTAAGTATAAATGATCACATCCCCGGCAGCACAGTATATGGTCATAAACTCAAGAACCTCATAACTCTCAAAATTCATAAAAGTCACAAACTCTAGAAATAATGACACAATTTTCGGATTTTATAATATAAACAAGATCACATCGCGTCTGATAAATGCAACTCAGTCAAATAAGCAAATAGAGTCGCCAACTGATAATTTGTAATGGAACACTTATACCACAGCGATTTTTATCTTGAGTTCATGCATTCATTTTATCCTAAATTGATAAGAATTTCAAATAATTTATGAAGTATGACATTTCGAGTTAAGATGTTTTAGAAAGGGCTAATATCAATGGAAACGCACCATAAGCGTGCGAGGTTCATAAAAAGGGCATGGACGGAAGTTCAAAGTAGAGATTTAAGAATTAGACTTCGAAGGCGAAGCATATAGATATACAAGATTTCTCTGTAAAAAGTAAAACGAAAATCGATAAGTAATTAAATTAAACTTATTTTAAATAAAAGCGTTAGTGAAAATCGGTGGTGTATTAATTAAATAAATATATTTATATGTGCGACATCTATTGTATACACTGTGCCCAGCAGGTTGGCTTGAATAGACAATAGAAAATAAAATGCAAAAGTTGTCAACTTTTCAATGGAATTGTCGCATAAGCAAGAGCTTAAATTGGTTGCTTATATCGTAACCCAACTGCAGCTTTTTCGAAGATATTCTTTTAGTTTACGTTTGAGCGATATGGTTATGATTGATCATTGAGAATGAATAAAGAATATTTATTTCCGTGAACTTATATGTATATACAAAAAATGTTTACTTAATGCTGCACAAAACTCAATAACAAGAACAAAGAAGCAATGTACTTGAAATAAAATGAATTTAGATTTAAACTAATGCTTAAGATTTATGATAGTAAAAAAATACCTATGGCGAAGTATGTAGACGCGTCTTAACAAATACTTTAAAATGATGTTCTCATTCCAAAGATTTCAATATATATATATATATATATATATATATATATATATATATATATATATATATATATATATATATATATTAAAAATTAGTGAGCATATTTTCCTTAAAAGGCGGCTCATTGGAATAGTCGGTGCATCCCTACTTTTAAGCACTTGCATTATTAGGAACTCTCACGTTCATCGCATTTTTTTCTATTGCAGAAAATTCGGCGGTAGGTGTAATGAAAGCTGGTCACTGTTTCACTATAGAACCCATGATTTCGGAGGGCACGTGGCGCAACGAGCAGTGGCCAGATGACTGGACTGCGGTTACCAAGGATGGGCAGTGGTCGGCACAATTCGAACAAACATTGCTTGTAACTGAAACTGGATGTGATGTTTTAACAAAAAGGATTGAGCAGAATGGACAACCCCACTTTTTAGACAGAATGTGACGACTGACTTGCAATAAAAAAAATCTACAAAACGAAGCTGAAAACGCGCGAAAAATGCTTAGCGTATATAAGGAAATGTGTTAAATCTAGCTGGAATAGCATAATAGAAGACTATTCTTTAATGAAACTTACAAACGAGTGTTAATAAACAAATTGTGTTTGTTTAAAAAAAATGGTTGAAAAGAAAAATATCGTGTGTGTGTGTCTACATGGAAAAACTATCAGATTTATTTGCAAGGGATATTTTTAGTAAATTGAAATTTGTGTAAAATACGTCGGTGGTACTGGAGATGGAGTATTTTGAATGAGTTTCTAGATTCTAAAGAGAGAAAGAGAGAGAGAGATTTTAAAAGTTGCTGTACTTTACAATCCCTGAATATAAAATACTTTTAAGCTAATTATCATGGCTGGTGGGCCCTTTTTCAATTCAAGGCCCTCCGCCATTCGCGCCTTTTTCCACCTATAGAACAATGAATCGTTTGCGTAACGTTGAGGAATGCATGTGACAATAAATTTTAATTCGAGGCAAACTCATTCGACAATCATTCCTGTTGATGACTGACTCTTGGGAGAGTGGGTTTGCTAGTTCAGCTGTTGACCTAATAAATGCTGATGCTGCTGGTAAGCAGAAATTGTGTGTGGGATGTATTGATCAGTCGGGTATTCTTCTGTATGTTGGCCTGCCAATTGATGTTCAACTTGCTGATTTGCTAGACCAAGTGCTGCTTGATTTTGGGCTTGATGTTGGTAGATGTTCACAAAATATGGATTGAAATTTGATACAATCGGCTGGTTCCGGTGAACGATTCGTCCACCGTTATTAATGTGTTGAGTCGAATCCGCGAAACTTAGCTGTTGCTTGTGTTGTTCATATAGATTTTTGGATTGCGACACTAGATAACTTGGGTTGGAAACAGACAGAGGCACTCCGTCTACTGCATTCGAAGCCGAGTTGATTGGTATTCCATAGCTAGTGGCTGGTGGATGCGTAAGTTTGTTTGATGATCCATCCTGGCTATGGATATTAGATTGCAATTGACTAATGCCACTTGGCATGCTGTAGGGATCAGTGGAAGGTCGAATATGTTTAACGGGTAGTGAGGGGTCCGGATCAGGAGCAAAATATTTCATTTGCCCAGAGAGTTTGTCGTGTAGAAATCGATCATTTGTTGATTCTTCTGTTACCTGGTACTGGCTTAGTTGGTTGACATCACTATTTACGTTAAAGCAATATTTATTATTGAAGTATTCAGCCAAATTTGCAGGATTAGGCGCTAGAATTGTGTGTATTGGTTCTGTTCGGTAATGGTTACCAATGTTTTTGGCATTGAAAATAATCTAATAAGAAATTAAATAAGTATGGGAAGAGTAAATAGTGCATATAATACCGAATTTTTAGGCACTATTGGCTCTGCTTCGAATGGTTTCCTGAATACATATTTAGATGGCAGTCTCAAAATATTAAGCTTGATTTTAGCATATTGTGGCTGCTTTCCTCGTTCGGCTTGGTTAGATGTGGGCACCATCTTCAGAGTAAATTTAGGGTGTGCAGCGTACTTGAGTGGTGGTTGATGGAGACGGATCGCAGTCTTTGTTGATAATGGTCCTTTTATTAATTTGCCGTTTGGTGGCGGAGCCCGTCTCAGTACGATCCGCGGAAACCCTTCTTCGCTTCTAACTTGAATGACAAATATTCCGGCCGGAAAGTTATCTCGAAATGCAGAGTAACGTTGGAGAGGAGCTAGATAGGCATTCGTTGGTGAAAGATAAGATTGCCGAGCGCTTGTTTGACATGATGGAAACGCGAAAAACGCACTCAGGTACAATAAATTTATGAGCTATAAAACGTATATTAGTTTTTAAAAATCGAAACAAGTCAACTTCAAGGAAGCAATTTGCTACCAATACGCATTTGTATCGAAAATTTTACTTTCCTTATGTAGAAATATTTTATTACATGCGCGTGTTTTGCACTTAAGACGCTTCGTTTGTAACTTATTTCTTATGAATCACCGTAACTTACCGTTAAATTTATGAAAACATAAAACTATTGATGTATAAAAACGGTTTCAACAAGAAATAATGGACAAATCTCATAACAAAACTCGCAAACTCGAAACAAATGCGGTGCTTTTCAGTCAAACAACAACGCCTGTCGCGATTTACTTTCTTACCTTCATTTCTGAATGAATTTCCATCAACCAAGGACACCAATGCCTTATGTATTCTTGATTCAATCACAACAATAACAATGAAAATCAATGCTCGAGTTCTTCAAATCAATTATTTCTGTGCGCAAACACGACCACTGCCTTGAAACAGATCAATTTAAACTGGAATCGTAAATCATAAAAGTATGTCCAATAATAACTCAACCTGGTGTACTGGATGCTTATTAATCGATAGCAGTTACCGCACCTCGGCATGGATGGCATTAGCACACGAGGCGAGTAGTCGAAGAAAATATTAAAGTGGAAGACAAATCGCTCTGTTTCATGATAACATGGCAGATGCATGAAAAGTGCGTACATGCATGAATGTATTTCTTTCATTTGTGGCTGGTGACTGCTGCAGTGGCGAAATAGGAAAAGAAACCATGCAGAATGCCGTCCATATTAATTATTAACACTAGGCGGAGTCGAGAAAGTGCTATTGTTTATAAAAAGACAGCGCATTATAGCTTACCACCAAACACGGTGTCGTAATATTTGCGATTAAACTGCAGACCTTTTCATGAAAACGCTAAACTAGAATGCCTCACTGCTTGTCAACATTCGTATATTTAGTTGGATATTTTATACGGCGTTCCTCACTTATCGAAACGTCGAAATCAAAGGACAACCGTTGAGCGTATGCGTTATGCCTCCTCCAACTTATGATCATCAATGGCGCACCAGCCCGAACCAAGCCTTATCTTCCTGAACACAACAATGCCCTCACGTTCGTCCTCAAATGAGCCACAATAGCAATTCGCTATCTGTGCATGAGTTCCCTGCTGGACGTCTGTCAGTTGCGCAGCCTTTCGTGAGGCATGGCAGTTCTGCAATCATCCCAGCCAGCCTATTGTTGCAACGAATTCACCAGCTCGGTCCCGCGCCCCAAGATGCGCCTTAGATACGGTACTCAAAAATATCAATTGAATCTTGTCACTGCTCTCCAATGAGTTACAAATACAAATAAATCTCAAATAACAAAACACTCATCCAAAAGCAGCCAAGCAAACAAATGGAAAAAGTTATTGAATAAAACGAGCCCCTTTTATCTTGGATATTTTTACTTGAAATATGATTTTAACAATTATTTTAACATTAACAACATTTTGTCTTTTAAATGGCTTTGTTTTTTGTTTCTTTTTCATTTTCAACTTTCTTATTAAAAATTTAAGTATTTAGGTTTCTATTTCAATTTTGTGTTTTACTTGTTTTATATTTCAAAGTTATCGCACGCACATTGAGTTTGGTTTATTACTTCAAGTATGACATATATTTTGAGGCTTTCAATAATTTATATAAATGTATTCAAATAGTCAGTAGAGTTTAACCACACTAGATGTGTCCATATAAAGCAATGATAACCGAAAAGATGAAAAATATACGTAGATAAAAACAGGTAATTTTGCCTTTTTCACTATTCCTTCCTATTATTCAACCATAAACTTTGTTAGAATTGCTTTGAATGTGTGCAGTGTATATAAATAATTGAATATGAAAAATATAACAATTACTATCGCGTTAAGCTCTCCTGTTCTTAACTATGTGTAATCGATTGTTTTCAGTACATTGTAAATTTAGGTTTCTTTACTTGCCTTGTATATTTTTTGTACTTAAAAACATATTTTTCGTTTCTGCGTATCTCATAGCCGTTCAAAATGTAAATTGAATATCCTCCTATGTTTATGTGCGGCCAAGTAAGAAGAAAGTGCATGGAAATCAAACTTTCGAAATGAGTTTATTTACTTTGAATTAGATATTAGTTTCATTATATAGTGTCCACTTTGTTGCAGGTAACTGTCTTAATTGAAAGTCTGACACTAGGATTTGCGAGGAAGCAATGTCGAGTATTGAACGAGTGTTAATAGTTATCCACTGTTTGGTGTATAAAACATATATAAGATGTGTCTAATTAAAGTATTTACATTTGACTGCAATCAATTTTGGAATTGTTCGGTTTGGCCTGCATATACAAAGTTAGCTTATAGTGATCAAGCTAGTCGTTTTTCATAGCATGCTTTGCTGGAATACTTTTATACTACTGATTAACGATGTCTATCTCATTGTCCCACAAGGAAACACTATCAACAATGAAAAGTAATGAGCTTTAAATTATACTTTACTGAAGAAGTAATTACACTTGTACAGCCAATTGTTAAGCTATTGAAAACACCTTGAAAATTTGATAGATTATAAAATCCAACTCTTCTATTTTGGGTGATTGAATATAACATAGGGAGACAAAACTCAATGCTAATGGTCGATCGTTTGACAGGACATGGACATGGCAAATCAACAATAGGCATATCACTTGGTAATTACCACGAATTTGATCTACATTTACAAACCCATATTCTTTGGGATATAACAAAAGAATTAACATGTGTATGGTGTGTGTGCAGTCATTGTTTTTCTGTGATTACGATCAATAATTTAAATGACCATGTTAGTTAATTCTTTGTATCCTTGATTCGAAATATAAATATTTAGAATGTTTTGCGTGTCGTTCTTGTTTGTCTTCTTACATACGAATTCACTCTGCGCTCGTGCGGAAAAGCGCTCAAAGCTTACATTTTAATGATAATTTATCTGTTCGTTTTACATATAAATTTGGGCAAGCAATAAAATGTTACTTACTTGTAAATTACCGGAAAATCTTATTGATTTTCAACCGATTTATATCGGGCATTATGTAAAAAAATCTTGAATGTCTTGCTTTCTTCTGCAGAAGTTTGATTGAAAATGTTTACAATTCGAAATGATAGCTAACAATCTTCCTTCCATGATTTTTTTTCTTTACAGTGAAATGAATGTTGCACATGATTTTTCTCTCAATAATTAACAACCACGAATCTGTTTTGATTACCTAGTTTCTTTTCTGAAGTGTACGCGCACATAGAATATGCCCTTTTAATTTTACTGAGTGTGATCGGATGCGCAATAGTTTAATATGATGACTTGCATAGGTCTAGCTATTTTAGTTGATTTTTGATTGTTTTATTTTCCAGTGCTACATTCGTAAAACTATTGATATAGATGGAAAGCAGACTGATTTAATTTTAAAATTTCGATTTAAGTACAAAGCATTTGGCCATGCCAATAAGGTTTCAACCTTCGGCTTAGTTTCTGAGTAGTATACAATTTTATAGCCTGGACATTACTGTGTATTTTTTTGAATTTATAAAAATACCGATTATCTTTCATCTAGGAAACTACCCTTTCATTTCGATTAGTATATTCGTTTCTGATGTTTTTTTATAATAATGTAACTGTCTCAATTCGCAGCTACCTAATTATAACATACTTAGGGCACAACGTATATATGAATGCGACATTTATTATGATTTACTATATTGATATTTACATCGATTAAGGTAATTAAATATTTGCTTTGATGATACCCGCGATAAATTTGACCTACGTTAGAATCTACTCATTGGACTTTTAACTCTTATTTCGCTTACTACTTATTTACTCTTTATTCCTCACTTATTGGTAGCCGTATTATTGTTAAAGTGTAGCTTACCTTCCTAATGGTTCCCAATTGCTTCCAGCACACCATTTAAAAATAAGAAGCATGCTCGTATACAGCATAATAAAATTATAATTTAAAATTAACAACGGCTAGCACTAATACAATAACAAACTAGAAGTAATACTGGAAATGTAGATGTAGATATTTCTGATTCATTCTTTCATTTAATGTCGATTGTTCCTCTTAGATTTTCACATTTTCTCCCGGCAGTCCTGCTCGTTGAAGAATTTTTTGGCACAACGTCGGTACTTAGATAGGTACTGAATATAAAGTTTTAGACTATACAAAATTAAAAAAAGAAAAATCAAATCAAATTAGGCAAACAATTAGACAGCATTTAGTAGAAGTGTTTTTTTTTGTTTTATTAGAAAAACGAAACTTGGAAAGAAGTAAACTATTGGTTTTGCCTCATGCAGAACAACATTAAACAAAAATCTGCAGCATTTTCTAGTTCTTATGAATGGATTTAAAATCGTTTTCAGTCTACTGTTTTGCTCAATCCGAAAATAAGATTATAGGCTTACGATATGGAAACAAACGAAAATTGTTGGAAATGAAATTATTTTTATACACATATGCATGTGTTATACATTATACAAGGGAAACCATTGATTTTTTTCCATTTCGAAAGAATAACGGAAAACCAATCAATCAAAATGTGTCTACATCTAGAACAAATGAATAACATTATTCCATCATATTAACTTTTAGCTCAAGTACATGAAATTCACTAAACCAAAAGTATTAAAATCGAAACGCTACTAAAAATCATTACAAAAATAAAGTCTGGAATGGTGTGGGAAGCAATTTTTTAAACAAACGAATGACGGAGTGACTTTTCGAGTTTGAAATGGCATCTTTAAGCGACGAATGTCTTGCAACTCGCTTGACTACAACTATGAATATACATCTCGATAATAGTTTTACACTTTCCCTCTAGTTCAGTGTATGAAGTACAAAGTATTTACAACACTTCCCTTATCAAACAAAATATTTTTGCTTCCACTCACCGAACCGTACCGCTTAAAAGATGTCATTTCAACTTTAGCTAAGTTCAAATACGTTTTTTATGTACAGGGCAAAGCATTTTTCGGAGATTTCGTTTAAAACAATATTCAAATTAAATTAATGGGATAGGCTAACTAATTTTGAATGTTTCCAGTAGTCAAACCAATCTTATGCATGATTCTACACAATTTGTTGATTAATTCGCCAATTGTATTATGCCAAAAATGCTTTATCCTGTACAGCAAAGTATACTCCGTCGTTCATATGTACGAATAGGGACCATCAGTTAAGGCGCTACACAGCAACAGTCAAGAATTATCATCTTTGTTTGAGCCACCCCCACCGACCCCGGATCCCTGTGTGTTCGTGTTGCGTCCACCTGGTGGTGCTCGTACGGATGGCGGTTTGTATTCCAAGCCAGGATCGAATTGCATTAGGACAAATACCTGAAATGTACCCAAGTTGGATTTAGAGCTGTATTCCATATCTAATTAAATTTTACACTTATAGTTTCAAAGCACGCATAGATTTATTCTTCGCTTTCAATTCAAAAGGTAAGTAAAATAAATAGATAATTATTATTATATATACAAACGCAACGAAGGGCGAATTGTTTTTTAATCACTTTAGTTCGTATGATGCACCGAAAGAAAAGCTACTCGAAACGTGCTTTACAATTGAATACCAAATATGGATGGAACTTACCTGATCTGTTGGCAGTAGAGAAAAATCGTCAGGTGGGTTGGTTATAACATATCGCTTACTGCTAGCATCACAACTAGAGCTTGTATCACGGAATCGATAGAGTCCTATACAAAGCATTCCATAAGACTTAAGCGCTGCCACAAACAGATCACCGTATTTTCCACATTCGCCAAATTGTGCAAGCGGACCATCATATAAAGATATCTGACCAACACGGCAACTAGATTCAGGAAAGAAAAAAATGCAGATTATAGACGGCGGCACGAAAATTGCGCTTACCGATCGCGATTGCTTAAACTCTCGGTTGTACTGTAGCCACCGCGAAGCCCAGCCCCCTCGGCTAAGATAAGTTCCAGTTCTGGCGTAGCTCCTCCAGTAATCAGCGATCTTATTAGAGTTAAGGCGTTTTGATTAAAGTATGTCTATAAAAGAGAGGTCAGTAGAAAATGTGGAGCATATTTCAAGGAGCTTACTGTTGACATTAAAGAATCCAGCACACTAACGGCGAATGCAGTACCACACGCAAATGGTTGTGTTAAATAAAGTTCAGTGTCTGGGTCATCATCGTCGTCTTGATCCAGAAATTGTACGTTACTATCATTAACTAATTCTGAGACAAAAAGAGAATCGACTCAGTTCAAATTTGTGGATGCGAAAATATCAGACTAATAATTCTGATAGAGATTAGCTCTAGATCGCAATTCAGAAATGTTTAGTGGTGATTGATGAGATGAAGTTTACCTGTTATCATTGGAACGTTTGCACCATATACGGATCCTCGCCTCTGCAATACAATGGGACTACCTGATGTGTTTAAATTGTCGAATTCAGAGCCCCGCTGACTAAGCACTCCAATTGTATCGTCGAATGTCATTGCTTTTATATTTAACGATGCTAAAATAGCTTCCTTATCGGCTAACGTTGGATCGTCATTGCTAGGAACTTTGGCCGACAATATACAACACATATCACAAAGATTTACATTGACAGCTCTAAGATCCGCTCGGCTAAGTGGCGATCCATTTAATACCGAGATTTTCGGTAGATTCTGAAGCATTTTCCATTCACGTCGAATGTAGTCCACAGAACCCACGATAACAACGTGCTTTAGTTCGTGATAATGAAAATTTGATGCACGCAGTGGCATTACTAAATTTCTAAGTCCAATTAATGGTGAATCGGGATCAGCAAACAGGCAAACTACAACGTGCCCATTTAAAACCGTCATCGCTGCTTGATTCCGATCCTAAATAAAGGCAAATATGCATTTTCGTTGCCGTAAACGATTGAACTTGTATGTATTCACTTACCAATATGCAGTCTTCTAGGTTCCTTGCTGGACTCCAATGGAACATTCCAGTCGAGTCATACTTCATTTCGGTTTTTTCGAAATCAAAATCCTTCGACTGGTCATCCGCTATGCCCGCTGGCAAGGTTACACCATTCGAGTTTTGCGTTCCAGAGCCACTTCCTCGACTGGTTGGCCTAAATGAACAAAAGTGTGTTGTTAATTTATTTTAAATGATTATCAAATCTGTACGAGTGCGTTTCCGGTAGGAACAGAAATAAATTTTTAGTGCAAACTCCAATACAAACTATGCGAATAAGAATAGCATGTGTTCTGCGAATGAGACTTGAAACTTAAACGAATCGAAATCGAAAAAATAGCGACAATACTTAGAGTCAATAAAATTTAAATTTATTCTGGGCTAAAAATATTGGTCGGCTTCGAATGCATGCAATTAACAGTCCCTTAAGAAGCCGATCCGCCAGCGCAACAGAATGGTCGATATGGTTCATTTTATCTTTGCAATGTATTGTTTTGTAGATGAAAACGTTTTTTTTGGAATAATATGGCCCTCCTTCAACGCCAGCACAATTTAAATAGAAACCAAAAACTATTGTAGTTTTGAATTATTATTTCTCGATGATGGGTAAAAGTTACCATGTGGGGGAATTTGATTCAAGCAAATCCAATGTAGCTAACTAGCTTAGTTTACCGTCTGAAAAGAGATTTTTGCAAAAATCGTTTCGAATGACGAAACGGTTGTATATCATGATATCACGAATTTCCGTGGAATTTCAGCCAATGACCATATCGGGCAGGTTGTTTTAATTCCTAGTATAATAATTACTTCAAACTAGAAGCTAACTATCTGCCACTGTGATATTTGTAGAAATAAACAACAGAAAAAATCTTTAAAGCCACGAGTGTATTTTTTGTACATTTCATGTGCGTATTTCGGGAAATAGTTGTTCGCACAAGATGAGACTGCAACAGGGAACAACTTCAAAGCTTTCCAAATTCGTGTATGAAATATACAAAAAAAAATTCAATACAATACTTATGAAAACTTTCCGTTTTTAATTTTCAGTACCTAATAATGATGGCATAAAAATATGTAGTCTTTTATGTAATTAGAGAAATAGAAGAGAAATCGAAATTATGAGTGCTACAAATAATGATTATCAAGTGATAGTGGACTAAATGTAATACCAACGAAATTACATGCAAAGAGCATTATAACAGAAAAAGTGCGAGAAAGTAAATTCGTGGAAGATACAAAGCTAATTTACCACATAGTCTTCACTATGCATGTGCAAATTAAGGATTATTGTTTAGCTAAGTATTTACATGTATAGTTCGAGAGCTAATGCAACAATAGAAAAATTATTTTATACTTAAGTACAACGCATACATGAGTTTCTTCACTTCGTAAGCAAGTTGATAGCCCGCATACGGATTTGCCTCGGGTTCGGCAGGCCTGCAAAATTTTAATCAGCCAACACAATTTTGATTATTTTCTAGCAAACAGTGCCGCAAATCAAATAACATTACTTTAAAAAAATTAACCGGACATATATTGAAAATTGCAAAGCCATTGCACAATTTGAGAATTTCATTCTCTTTTTCTTAGTGTTGTAAATTTTGCTCTAAGGCATCAATTCATACAACCCCATATCACTTTGGGCAACCTACCACGACTAGAAACGGAAAGCTACACCCAATTAGGGGACGGTATCTTTGAAATATTCGTCTCGTTGGAAGCATCATTAATCAACGCATGTTGTACATTTTCAACTAATGTTTAAAAGTTCTAAGCAAATAAGCCCCAGGATTAACAACTTAAAGGAGATCATGGGGATGTATGATTTACAAACACTGACGATATTGCATCTTAACGTTTTTACTCATTCACAATTTCATCATAAGTGTTTTTTGATTGCACACATTTCTGGGTCCTATTTCGCGATTATTGTAATATTGGTTTAAGTTTCCATTCATAGTGCCCAATTCTTGATTTCAATTTTTCTATTTTCCTTATATTCTCAATATGTATATGATTTCAAGTTATGGAAATATTCACCTATTATAACTTGAAGGTGAGACAATGTTATCTGAACTTTGTCGATTAACTGGTTTCACTTTGTTCACTTGCTTTATCGTTGAGTTTACGTGTAGTGATGAACTAGTTGTAACACCATTCGTTGTCGAAGATGGAGCTCGTCGATTTCGATTTATTACTGAAAAATAAAACGAAAATTATGCTACACTTGCCACCAACCGTTCGAAATGATGCAATACAATCGACTGTCTAATTATTTAACACGTTGATAGTTCGCCGATCGGTTAGGACCTTCAGTCAATATATGTATATATCAAAATCTACACAGACCGATAAAACGAAATTTTATCTTACAGTTATTATTCATTTATAAAACAATCAACATTTACAAGAATCAAAAGTGAACACTTTTAATTTAGTTTTTTGCTTATATTTTATACAAGTTGGATGCAACAATCATAATAGTTTGTCAGCAGACATTTTTAGAATCAACACTATTGTTTTTAAAATTATCTCAAATTAAATAAGTTGCCAAGTAGTTTAATATAAATCGATTTGGATTTACTTATAAGGCGTATTACTTCCCGAGCAATTCAAATTCACGTACATACAAAATTTTAAATTGAAACATAGCTAACGCTGTGAGTTCCACATGCCTTCTAGTTAGTGATAGTTCGTGTGAAATTGAGTAGATATTTCAGGATATGGAATGTTGACAAAACATTATTTTATACTCACAATTAATATCCTCCCTATCCCTCGTTATTTCACCTGCAAATATGACATCAATTAGGATTTCATTTCTTAAAAGTCAACAACAACAGCGTCTACGATTAAAAGCTAGTTAGCTGTACAATACTGGTAGCTTCTCAGCAATGCTGTGATGTTAATTTACAAAAATCAAAATAAACTATTGCAACTTGTTTTCCGAGAATGTAGCACATTTAAGATGATAACAAGCACAAATGACAACACTAAAGTAATGTTTATCATAATCAGATAAAGTTCGCTTCTGATAAAACGACATTAGTTACTTAAGTAATTATCTAATATAGAAATTGTAACTTACAAGTTTTAAAATAAATAACCACCGCATATTATTCAAGTAGGCAGACAACTAATGAAAACGATACAACTAATAGAAGCAGAGCATGAAGGTTTCTGTTAAATCGTTTTTACTGTAGAATATTTTCAATGAGCGCACTAGAGATATCAATGCAAAGAAACATTTTATTTGGCTTTATACTTTTTAAACACTGGAAGTGTTGCATGCATTGAAGCGTAACTAAATAAAAATTAAATGGTTGTAGGAATTGAGTACTTCCGGGTTAAAAATCCATGTTAGGAAGAATAAATGAATTTGAAAATGTGTAGCTTTGTAACCTCTGCTGGCCACTTGTTTTGAAGGGCTGAGATCAGCTACACCTTTAACCAAAAGTTGCAGAAGTATACAAAATTAATTCGTAGGTTCATCAGTCAACAAGGATATTTGGAAATTATAAAAAAACAGAGGCGAGGAAGCTAGAACGGAATAATTAGTAGCATTGCAAATATGGTTTTGATGTGTTGTCTATAATGCTGATAGCAAAAATTAATAGACAGTATATTAAGGTAATTGTGGCCAAAAAGGCCACAACATGTCTGGTGTGTTATGTTTGTGCTTGCAATTTTGATTGCATCTCTAAGAAGCTGATTTTTATGGAATGTATGCACGCTGGCAAGCCTAAATATGAAAAGAAAACGAAAAGTGAATTAAATCAGCAGTGTCCATACTGCATGACAGCTAGTATGAATTTCGTTTTAAAATCATATACTAACGAAAAGCAGAACTAAACAAATGTAATAAAATGCGAGTAATCCTATTGAAAAATGTGTACATAGTCGTCTAAAATCTATCACTTTGCTGCCCATTTTTGAAATTAATTTTCGTTGCAAAAGTTAAGTTTCGTAAGTAAAGTACAATTTTGTGAATGATAATCAAATTTTGCTTTTACCCGATGTTATTCCGCGCACATGCACCCTTTTGGGTAGTTCTGGTGGAGTGAATGTGGGTGCGGGATGATGGTCATCTGGAAAACATTGATCAAAATCAAAACCTCAACGTTGTTTATGGCATCATATTTCACAATTCACAATTATTTAGGGTTATCTAATCAACAAAATTCATAAAGCATTTTAGAAAAGAAATAAGCTAGAAACACATAATCAAAATTCAGGAATCGTGTTCAATGTGTTTAATGGTAGAAATAAAACAGACAATAGTAAAAATGTGAAAATGACAAGAAAGGTAGTGACCAACCATGTTTCATTAAGCCTAGTATTAAGATTACATAATTTCCGCATTAGGTTATCGCCTTTCATATCATTGCTAAGTGAATATTGTTCAATCGTTTGACTGATTAAATTTTCGTTCTTCAAAAACGGCAAGGCTTAGCCAGTCTTACAATATTTTCAGTTTAAGTATTTCATAATTTAATTTTCATAGACTGTACACTTTCACTGCTGGCCCATCAATCAATAATCAGATACACTTTAGACGGATGATAAAAAAGGCTCTGTAACGTATAAGCTTTTTTCGTTTTTTCCAAATTCTAACATCAAATTGGCAGTATATGAAACATGTTACATAACCGGCCAGGAAAAACCAAAAATGTACCAATTCTATATATCAAACAAAAACTTTTTAAAGAAAACAGGCTTAACGTTATTTTAAATGTTTCTTCATT
Organism: Oxycera nigricornis; assembly: GCA_963942545.1. Taxonomy (NCBI): domain Eukaryota; kingdom Metazoa; phylum Arthropoda; class Insecta; order Diptera; family Stratiomyidae; genus Oxycera; species Oxycera nigricornis. The sequence goes on along the minus strand of OZ012660.1, from coordinate 118,820,414 downwards.
CCTTATCTTACATACAGAATGACTACTATATTAAATAGCTACTCTAGGTAAGCATGTGCGAATAAAAGAAAATTGTTGGTATTGGTGTATAATCTGCTTGATTGGCAATCTATTTCAGCTTCTCATGCCCGGCAAGTCAGCCGCTAAATATTCCAACTTCTAATTTCAAAATATCATGCAGCTTTCGTAGGTGTAATTCTAAAACAATGTTTAAACACAAACTTATAGCTAGCTACTGTATGTTCATAGTATGAAATGATTAACGAAAGATTTGCGTAATAGGCGGTGCAATGGCTATATGTGTTGTTCGAGATATGTAGTAACGCAATGATGTCCTCAGTTAGCGTATGGATGGGAAACTACATTTTTTTGTAAGGCCCACGAAGAACATTCGGTTGTGAAGGTCTACGAAATTTTCTTGTTTCGATAAGCTATTTCTATTGTTTAGTTTTGGGTTCTAAGCTAGCAATATGCATTTAAACCGATTGGGTGAACACCGTGAATTGAATCTGTACCAATTTAATTCATATGTTTAGTTTGGCATTTTGTTAGCTATTTACTACAGTAGTGACAATTTCCGATTCCTTTATATTTTTTACTTTTCATAAAATTTGTTGTACTTTCATATGCAAAAATGACAAGTTGTACATAAATAAAGTGCAAACGAGTAAGCTACTGAAGTGTTTCGATAAACTGTGAAACTCACGAATTAAAGATATTTTGCTTTAGTGAATAATTGATGGACGATGCGCAAACATTGAACTTACTTGTGAGCCCGAAGTCATCACCTTAAGTCCAAGCAATTCGTATATTTTTAGTGAGTCAATATAATAAACCCATTTAATGCATGGGATTAATAGTGGTTCAATGATTTATATTAGAAATGAAAAGCAAAATGAAGACACCTAACAATTTTTTTCCGAGCTACATCTGTTTATCAATAAATATTTGTATTCTTGTGTGTACATTGCTCCAGGATCGATTATAATTATTTTAAATTTTCTTGTTGTATTTGGTACATAGTAGGAAAGGGCCAATCAATGCAATCAAAAGTTAATGCCACCAATAGTACTTAATGAAGCAATGAAAATGTGTACCTAGTACGGAAAAATGTTTCGTATGTATGCATTTTAATTCAGTTTTCAAAACATGTAGGCCAATAAAATGTTATTTTTTTTAAATAGAAGCACTGAGTTTATGGAAGATAAAATATATTTTGTTTTGGACTATAGGGAGGGAGGTAATTATAAAGTTTTTATTCGAAAATGAATTCACCAAAAATTGCGACAACATCGAATACATAAGACACAATCCAATTTCAGCACTATTGCCTTCAACAAACGAAAGTCCGGGTAATCTTTTCGATTGCAGTTTTTAAATTATGGTCACACAAATGCAGCTTCTTTGCTGACTTTATTAGGAGATGCCAAACAAACCCCTTTAAGAGTATGGCAACTAAGGCCATAGTATCTGGGCTGATATTTGACTGGAATCAAATAGGAGGCTATTCATTTGCTACGGCTGCAATTATTGCTTTTGTAAGTAAATAGTTTCTTAATATGTAATAGAATAGAAACACCAACAAGTACAAACGGAATTTCACGAAACGTGGTGCATGCAATGAAGATTCAACTGTTAAAAAGAATCATCCTGATTTGATCGCCGTAAATTCAATACGAATTCGCAAAATATCAATAGGAGTAAAGTTAATTTTAAAAATAAATGACTTGGAATTGAAATTATTCACCATCCAATATATGCTGTAATATATTTCCCGGAATTTCGTTTTTGAATGTGTCTTTTTACAAATAAACATATTTTTGCAACACAGATTACTTAACAAAAATAGTTGTTGGACTTTATTGTGAATTATTCTCCTCTAGCAACAAGGTGAAATACACAACGAACACCAATGGATACACCAAGTATAAAAGACACCACCGTGAGGCAGGAGCTTTCCCAAGCAAGCTCAACCGTTACAAATTGGATTGCAATTTCATGCCTTTTGGCCGTTTAGTGCTACATGTTAAGCTTGCTTAGTTTTCTTCGTTGTGTCACACACATCAGGGAATTGTTTTAAATGCACCTATAAAGTATCGAAACTGTCAGTTATTGAATAATTTTAGCTTCAACGATTTCGATGCTTTAAAAAGTGTTTTAGTTAATAATATCATCAGTTTTTGTAATAATCAATAAAGTAGTTAGTCCTCCGATCATTGTCCTCGGCAAGTGTAACGATATCACAAGCCCAGTGACATTGATTAAGGGACATACACTCAGTGCACGACAAAAGTGTTAGTGGAAGTGTGTGAAGTGTATGCTTATATTGATCACCACCAATTATGTAAACACAAAGAAATTTAACTGATTTTTATCGCACTGGAAAAATCTTTTTTACATGTGGACGTGTCTGTTTTTATTTACTATTTGCAATCGCATGTCATTTAAATAAATTAAAACATTAAGTACAAATATAACAAAAGTAGATACGTACTTGCACGCCCTACCAATTGAACGGCACGGACGCCTTTCCTGAAGGTAGCCACTGTGGTCAGACAAAAACAAATTTAGGGTTGTAAAAGGTTCAACAAATAAACCAAAATATCTTCAACATGACACTAAGAACTAAAATAAAAAACCGGATATCGTTTAGTAAATTAATTCAAAACTAAGCGAATTTCACGTAGAGGTTAGTTACATTTTCAGTTGATTTAGTATCTACTAATAGCTTTATAAACAAAAGCCCAGTGTGATTAGTTCTTCATTTCCATCCAACTTTTTTCTCGGGGAGTTGCTGAGCCGAGCGTCGTTTGTTAATCGATTCGAAGAGGATTTGTTTTTCATTTTACTCTAAGCTATAACTTCCATTTTAAAGCTTTAATACAATTACGCTAGCATTTTTTAAAATTCTCAGTGTAGATTATATTTTAACCAAGCGTCTACAGATTAATAGTTTATATGGTGCGTGGGACTGCATACCCTGGGTCGTGTATTATTAGTAAATTGATGTACGTAGCAAAAATTTTGTCATGACTTACAACTACTCGATGCAAAAATGTCTAGTAAATGGAGGCATGTTAGATATTATAAAAAGTAGAAAGTAAGATTTAGAGAAATGGCACAAATCAATCGTAAAACAAGTGCAGCGGCTGCTTACAAAAATTGCACAAACAAACTCTGGAGAAAACACCAGCTTAGGAAAGAACGATAAATATGCTTCCAGCCATTTCTTCTTTTACAATCCATCACGTTGAAAGATGTGAAAAATCACTTTGTATACACAACTCAAACATGGCTGGTAAACATCCATGAGCTTTAAAAATTAGCAAAAATAGCTGGAAAAAGCGAGATGACGGGAAATTTTTTATTATGAATCCTTTCATTTTCGCACAAAGAGGCATAATGGATCATCGGCTTTTAAAGCGTCTAAAGTTACAGGACTAATGCGACAGAAGCTAGTAAAAAGCTGCACCTTGTTTTGCAGGCGCCAAACTTATTATATGATTTAAGAGTAACAAAAGATAGCATAAGTTATGTTCAAGCTGGATTGAAATTAAAGTTACAAGTATGTAATGAAGGAAAGAGCATTCGACATTAGTTTCATAAAGATGTCATAGCAAAGAGCAATAATACTTCCAAGCTCAATCATCAACGAAACCGATGTGATTACTAGTTGCCAATTAGAGAAATCAACCTGCCAAAGCTGAAAGACATTTGAAAACGAGTTGAGTGGCACGATTTCATCTACAATATCAAAAGCTTTTTGAAGTTTCAATGTGAAAGACTTTTTCGAGCAGACAGCCTAGCGCAGTAAGGAAATAAGCCACTGTTGTGTTAGAAATAACCAAAATTAAATCTTCTTCAAATGAAATTTTTGCCAGCCGTCTCATGCTTCACTAGCTTCGTTCACACTAAAATGATGATTATTGAAATTGTCGAAAAACAATACGCGCAAAATTCAAGGGAAAACCGAGCAATACGGAGATCGCAATTAATTCGGATCACAGGATTTTTAAAAACGAGCCCGCATGAAAAACCATCGAAAACGACTACTGTGTGTGCTAATGAGCAATTTTTACTTTTCTTCACAACTGGTCAATTTTTCATTTCATTCAAGAAAACTTTTAATATTACATCTGAAATTCCTACCATCGATATATGCGTGACAGGCTGAGCTAAGACCATGTTTAACCATTCCTGTCTGCATCATAATCATACCCACATCTGAAAGTCGCAAACAGACAAACATATGAAAGAAATATGAATAATTAGGCGTTACTAATTTGATATTGGCATGTTCAAGATGAAATCTATTTCTGAAACGTGTTACGTCAATCTTCGAAAAGCAAACGCGAATTCAAAATTATTTAGGAGGTTTACAATTTTCAGGTAAAATATTCACACGGAAGAACTATCATTGTTTAAGTTAGCACACAAAGAACGAACTGCATCGATATGTTAACGCAATGGTTAAAATGGCCACAAAGCCACATTTCTATCAAACTATGGATATCATAATACATTTCATTTCAATATTTATAAAAACGTGTCTATTCAACTGTAAGCAGTTTTTCAATAAATATAACATACATTAACATATTTCCTGTTATTATTACGAAAATTTAAATTTCAGCTACAGGATTCACAATTAGTTCTTTGCCGTCTGATGTTTCAAGTAACTTAGGAAGAAAGTTGGACCAAACCTTGCAGAAAAACCGCCTTCTAATAATTTACTATTCTGAAGAACTGCTCGCGAACGAAAAAACATGTTAGACTGCAGTCGTTGAATAAGTTTTTTGCAATACAAACAATACAGTTTTTGCAACAATTCCATTTACAGATGTGAAGTACTAAAGATTTGGAATTTAACTTATTGTACATTTCGGACAAGATTCGTTCAAAATAAAACACCCAGGGTAGCAGCGAAATTAAAAGTGACATCCCAATTGGATTAGTAGTAGTGATGCATGCCACAAAACATCCGTTAAACCGACTATACTTCAATTTCAACAGCAAATCATTACACATAAAATACTTCGGCAAACAGATTGGTTACGTTTTCGGGTTGCTGACAACAAAGAAAGATGGTTGCACTGTCCAGATTTTTAAATTAATATATAATTTTTCTCAGCTCCCGCTTTCTTGCATTCCAGTTCGCTCTGCTCCGTCTTTTGTTTCCGTTAAATAGTTAGCAATCATTTTATTATGCGAATAGGAGTTTTGCCACATGCTCCTTCGGATGTACAGGCTTTCGTCAATATTTCAGTTCATAAAGTTATTATAAATAGAAGCAACGAGCAAAAATCAGATGAGTTTTGATGGTCTGATCAATATTTCGTAGAATTGAAAAAAAAAAAAACTTTTCAGTCCATCAAATAATATTAAGAGTTTTCTAATAATGAATTTTTTCCGTCCGCTAATGTGCACGCACCTCAAAATTACGTGCAGCCAAAATTAATTGACAAAATTTGAAATAAACTTTTCTTCTCCAAAAATTCATCATTAAACAATTATCAGAGAAAGTTGGTGCATACACAATAAGCATATGCGAGCCTGCAGAGAAATATTAAATCGTCAAACAAGCCGAATCAAACATTTTATTAACTGCAATGCTAATGGGAAGAAAAAACCATGGCATTGAAAACACATCAATCATTTGGAATGTGATGAAATTCAAGTCTGATGGGAAATGATACGTTTACTTACAATAACTAGTAATAACATAATTAATTCAATATAGTCGCAATCCATCAATCAAAAATAGGTATATGGTAAAATACAAATGTATATAAGTTGCTTAGTGAGTTTATTTGTTGGATAATACTCAAACTGCATTCTTGTAAGAAAAATCAATCCAGCTAAATATTCAAAAGTAGTGATGTGAAAATAATTTAAATATTTTTTTCTGGGAGGAAGTAACAGTAAGTTTCCAAATGACTTGATAGAAGGTAAACACTTCTCTGAAAACATATTTACAACAAACAAAGCAAAACATTATTTAGGAGGATGATCGTTAATTTTGGGGTTGTTTTTTAATTTGAAAACAATACATTTTGAACATAAACGAGGTGTGGATTTGTTAGAGATTCAATTTGGCTGGTTTTTTTGTTACCTAGGTCACCAAATTTGTTCCTTGGTTGTGCAGTCACTGTGTACATATAGAAATTTTATTAAAATATACAGTTACTTTTAAAATGATATTTTTTATATTATTTCTAATTTAAATTGATAAGTTCTACTCTTCATTGTCCTTTTCCGTATGAGCTGAGCTTCATACATGTAATCTTCCTGTTCGTCTGCTGACGGTTGGATGTAAATTACAGTTTTTATTAGTAACCATCCATAGAACACTTCTCATTTTGCCTTTAGTTCTTTAAGCTGTCTACCATTAATACCGCTAAAATCTCTTAACATTCTTTAGATATGTATAGCTGTTATTTTTCAAATTTCTTCTATGGTTAAACCTCATTGTCTTTCTTGTAAAAGTCATATCAATTTTAAATTTTACATTTTTTAAATTTTTTTATCCAGAAAATAACAGAAAGTAATAAGAAAATTTGTAAACGAAAACTAAAAATAGTTTCAAGTTGAATCGAATTCGAATGAAGATTTATACTTACAATTTTTGCATTTGCATTTTTTAATTAGTGTCTCGTCTTTGATATCTTCGTGGCACGCTTTGCAGTAAAACCACGCTCTGGAAAGATTAATGTTCAAATTTAAAATAAATGGTAATCTCCAGTTTATTCTGCAGCTCTACGACATGTTATCATCCTTAAATGCATCCTTACTGCTATAAAACGCTCGTATCGATTTTTCGCACTGATGTTTGTTTATAGCAGTATGAATTTATATTGACGAGCATATATTTTCAAGTCAACGTCGGTTATTTTGGAGCCATGTCTGGGCACGTTATCAAAGTAATATCTCGTTAGATAAGTTGTTTCCAGCGATATTTATCCCAAGAGAAAACATTGCAAATACCTTTTAACTTCGTCAGCACTTTGCGCTATAAAAAAGCCTTGAGTGTTCGCTTGAATTTTAGCACCACGAGGATTTATAGAAATTTTGCTGTCGACACCTTCTTCCGATCCTTTTATTTCGATCGCCAACAGCAGCAACTTTAGCTTGGTAAAACAGAGTCTAGGGAAAACACACGAATAGCTTTGATTAGAACAAAACTTCGGTTCGAATATCATCTATTGCTTCAAAAAGTTGGCATGATCAAATTAAACTTTTACGTGACATTAATTTGATTATGATACTTTTTGTATTCATTTTAAAACAATGCACAAAGCAATTTTTATAAGCATTGGATCTAAATGACAAGGAGAATAAGCGATAAATGAAGCATAGGAATATATTTAAAATGATATAAGGGAAGCAAAAGCATGCAGGAATAAATATAAATATGTCTTTTGATTCCACTTCATGCTGACGTAAAAAGTAACAGACACCAAACACGTTTAAATGCCCAAAATCGCACACTCAAACATGAAAATATATTTTTTCCCAAAACCATATGAAATTTCTTCAAATAGCACGACACCAAAACAGCTATGTAGGTCGATAATGAAGGCATTGCAAGAAATGTAGAATAGACAATCTTCGATAAATATTTAAACCATAGTAATACATAAAACATAAATTTTAAAGCGTTGGTAACTAGCATCTCGCCGATTATGCAGCGAATATCATTTTTGTAATAGGTCTTATAATTAGCCATTCAGAGTGAAATCGCTACTCTGAATTTGAATATGATGAAGTGATACCCACATACGCTTAAAAACTGCTAAATTGTTTTTTTTTGTATTTCAAACAAGTTACTAGCTTATCTTCATTTGCCTCAACTTTTTCTTATTCTTTACTTGCATAAACAAGGCATTTCCCACTTAACCCCATTCAGATAGATTGCTATAGCTCATGTACAATTGGGAAGATTTTAGGTGTGGAAATTATCATATTTGCTTTTAAGTTATTTTATATTACTGGTAAGATAAAAATCAAACTTTTCTATACAAATGTACATTCTATTTTAATCTCATTTCTTTTATTGACAGAACTTATATAATTCTCTTGTATTGGAAAGATTGCTTTAAGGCACAACAAGACAAAGTTCCTTCAAAAGTAAAAAAAACTTAACTTCATCAAATGCAAACAACTACAACTGGAAAATAGTCCAGGCTAAATTTAAAATCTAGTTCTTGCTGTAGTTAAATCTAATCTGATTTTTGAAATTGGCTCAACTAGCTTCGCGACTTCGAAGCAGCTACATGGCAGGTGAAAGTTCTCTTGAAAACATGTTTAAATATATATTTATTTCAATGCGGAACCACTAGACTTTTAAAAGTTACGAAATAAAGTAAATAATTGATGTTAGCCATACTACTTTGTTCTAAACATTCTCCCACATTTTCTTATTTTTAAAGGCGCTTTTGGGATGCAGAAAAATATCCTTGAAAATTTCACAATTCATTCCAAAATGTCAAGGAAAATACAAGTTAATCATTCACCGCTCTAACACAAAAGGTGTTTAACTGATCATTCCCATTCTAATAAAAAGTTGCATGTGTGTGTTATCTGTAAACGTGTAACGAAACAGAGATCCGTGAGTTACCACAAAATATTGTCCATTTTTAGATATTTACTGCCCCCCGCGCCTTTCGTTCGGACTACTTTCGTTTGGCATTATGTTGTAATTTTGCATTGATGGATATTTTTGTGTTCGAGTATATATTTTCGTGTGCAAGCATCAAACAATTAGGAAAACGTTTATAAACACATCGAGGATTACGGGTATAAAACCGAAATGATAATGCTTGAGCAATCCTTTTTAATCAACGAAAAAAATTGATTGTGTTGCAATAAGTCATGATTCTTAAATACTACATTAGATTGTCATATCCAATACAACTATGATCTTTTAGCATAGCATGTTGTCTACACATTAGTATGGCTTAAAATTTTAGTAGGTCTTACTCGCTTGCTTGCGGGAATGTCATGCCAGTGAATGAAGGTGAAAGAGTTTCAGTGTACATCTCACATCCTGTACCCTGAAGATAGTCGTTTTGCCAAACTTGTGTATCAGGTGACTGTAATAAATTCCAAACCAAAAACGTATCAGCAATCGTCTTATCTCACTGAGCCCAATAAGAAATCAAGAATAATAAATATGGACTTCAAATTTGTATCGGCGAGATATTAATATGATTTACATTAATTTGTGCGTTCTTTAATAAAGTCCCAATGGACCCACATCTAAATCCTTAGTCATCCGCATGTTCAATATTGTCAGGTACCTCGTTCATTGATTGATCTCATTTTAAAGACCCTCCATTTTTGCTTACAACCTTATTTGCATTATCGCTACAAAACGCTTTAAAAAATCAATATCTATCAATAATAATTACTAAAAAGAATGTAGACTTCCGCTTCATATAACACATTTAAAAATGAATAAATTATCAAAGCAGTTTTCCAGGAGAGTGTTTTTTTACTAAAATACGGCCACATTATTTTACACACAACATATGGAAAAAGGTTTTAATCGTGTGTTAACATATTCAAGAAGAAACCAAACTAGAACTCAAAGTGTAACAACAACCACAACATCGAAAAGCTCAGAGTGTTTTTGCTATCAATCCAACCAAATAACGGAGCAAAAAGCCAGTATCTATGTTTTTCAAATAAAAGTATAGTTATCTTCCGATAACAGTTTGCATATTGTCGAATAAGAGATTCAAAGAAAGGAAAGTATGTAAATATTATTTGGAAGTATGTTTTGATTTTTTCAATGGGCTGTTTACAATGCCAACACAATCAACGGACGCGAATTTGAATTTAGTCGGTCCGAGTAATTTTGGAGTGAACATTTTTGCACAAAATAAATTAATACGATGTAAATGAACTTGTCCCTAGTTAATGCTACAACAGGCGAAGCGTGAATTAAGAATTCGGATCGATTGTAGGCTGGCTTTCTTTATACAATTGAATTGATAAAATATTCAACAAATAAAAAAAATCAAGATATTTTACGCCTGCAATTGAAATTTCATTGATCATATTATATATTATAGTCCAACGTTGGCCAAAACAGGCAATTCGGTCGTTTATTTTGTGGTTGTAGGAAACATAATTCGTTAGCAGGCTCCATTTTTTCACATAGTATCCAGAACAAAACTTACATAGTTTCCAATCTATAAAGTAATGTAGGTTACATAAGAAGACAATGTACTCAACGCATCGCGGGAGAAGAAACACAGATGCAAGTTTCATCATTCGAGATCAAAGCGAACGAATTATCAAACTTACTTGAGAAAAATTAACTAATCGAAAGCTCGAAGTAGAGTTGCATCTGATGTTGCGGTATGGGATGTGGACATACATGGAAGATTTTGTCAAATGGCAACACGTGTAATGTAGGATGAAATTGGCTTCAATGAAATACACTTCCAGAAAGTTGTTTTAAACAAATCAAACCGGATAACAGAACCAAAGGCAGGGATAATGTGCCCTTTTGAAGCATTATTTTTTATGGAAATCAGTTCATTTTTTACTTAAATCACCATTTGCTTATGAAACTTACTCAGTTGCCTGAGCAAAAGGCATTCCAATGAATGAAGGGCTCAGTGTTTCAGTATACATTTCCATGCCAGTTCCTCGTAAATAATCATTGGTCCATATTTGCATGTCTGGAGACTGATTGTGATAAGTATACAATGAAAAATCGTTAAAAATTTCCAGTTATCTATTTCTTGGAAGAAATAACTCTAAAAATATCGATCAGCAATAAGCTAAACGATACGATAATTTCCCCATTGAATCCTATGATAAATTTTGTTGATCCATCAGTTAACTTAAATCTTGGTTGAGTATCGAAACTCGATGCACTTTGAGTGCACCAATATTAAATGATTTCATGCTCTGAATAAGGTTCATTGTGGTAATAACGAATTAGCTTACCGTTTTGAAGGATCGCATGGCAAATAAGTTGGCCATCATCGTTGAAAAACCGGGCGCTAAACAGCTTTGTGCGATAAAACCCAATTTTAGCTCAGCCAAACAGATTACGTCATCGCCTTGTTTCCAGTCCCACGAAGGTATATTAAGTAAATATGCCTGAAATGCATTTGAATCTCTTGAATAGTATATAAAAGTAGACGAACAATTTATTTCTATATATTTCTATATTATTTCAACAAATACAAGCGAACGGGCTTTCGTTTTTGAAATTTGCAGCGCAAGTCGAAGGTGAACTTTTGCAGGAACTCACATTGGTGGACAATGCTTTGCTGAGATCTAGAACTCCTATCAATGATGCAGCTTATATAAACATAAGGAAATCTGATATCTCGCCTGCGATAGTTAAAAGTAGATTGTTTTAAGTATGAATTTTATATTCTACCTTTAGCTACTGCAGTTATTGGGAGAAAAACAAGCTACTTTACGACCACGCTACAGATGCGCCCGCTAAGTGCACGATTGGGAAAGTTCTCAGAAAAATGGAAATCATGGATGTAGAAAAGCAGTAAACTTGCTTCCAAGCAAAGCAAACGTTTCCGAACACGCACGAAATAATATAGGCAGCATATAATTTATTATCACCATTTTCGAATTTTTAAACACACACTGTTTGTAAGAGGGACATTTAGTTGGGAAATAGATTATAATAAATGTTCGCTTTTTTTAATGTATATGATAATAATATAGAGCTGTGAGTAGTTTCTACGCGTTGTTTAGTATGAAGCGGCAGTAGCTCATATAACCGAATCGATTTAAAAACTCACCTTATTATGATATTGCATCAACTGTATGATTACTCGAATATCGTCACTGTAGTTCTTAATTGAAATTACTCGCATTATATTGGCAGCGTCTTCGGCGTCTGGATCTTGACAATATTTATTCGCTAAAACCAAACAGGCATCAGCTTCGTGTACCTTTGGTTCAACCAATCCAAAAGACAAGAAAATTTTCATTTAATAACAAGAGCAACTTAGTGACGGGTAAATAAAATTGTGTAAGCAGGTTACATTCACGTGTTGGGTGGAGAATCTTCATCAAAGGCTTTTATTACGCTTTCCACAAAACCGTATATTTCGATTTGTGCGACAATGAGCTTGACAGAATGTGTGAATATGTGGCTGATTTTAGTTGTCAGCTAGTACTTCGAGTTTGAGCCCAAGAGTCAAACGAAAATCAGCGCTTCAGACAAACGAATATTTGCACGAATCATTTTCCTTAGAATGATTTGTCAGTACTAACTTGTTCTAAAAGACACTGACTTTAAACCTGTCTTTTTCTCACTTATGATACAAAAAATCTTTATCGTATGTCAAATAAAGAACTCAAAAAACTGAGTTGATAAAGAATGGGTGAGCTTCAACGACGCATTCCACAAGTAATTATAAAGTTTTTTTTTTAAAAAATACATCAGACTTAAGCATGCACATTATCTTAAGAAAATTATCTATTTTCCTTGTTTGCAGTGAACATCATACAACGATGATCTACAAGTTTCTAATTAGAGTAGGTTTTTGGAGACGATTGCAAACCGAAAAAGAATGTTTTCATCAGAGGTTAATTGTTGCAGAAGCGATCGGTTAATAAACTTCTAAAATCTACTATTTTCATGCTAAAAATCCTAGCTCAAATTTGCTTATACCGAATGCACAATGTTTGAATAATAACACATTCTTATCGAACACTACTTATTGTGATTGTTTTAGTTACACTTACCACATTCTTTATAAAACATGATTGTGCTTTCAACTGAATATCTATGTACTTTCGCTTAGTAAAATGAGACTAATTATGTAGCTAATCGTCATTTTATTACCATAATCTATAGTTTATTGAAACCATACAAAATTGTTTAAGAATTTCGGAGATAAGTGGTTTTATATCGACGAAAAATACTTTTACTGAGGTGATTTAGTTCACTCGTCTATGGGAGGAATGCATGAACAGCTTTACTCTTATTGGAAGAATAGAATGAGTAGACACTAAAGCACAATGCTGTTTCTACAGACATTGTAAAATTTCTGTGAGAATCGCGTATTTGATTGTATTTCAAAGCAAATATTTTGAAATTTCAAACTAATATGCGGTACATAATTATTGAAGTCGGCACTAAGGCTGCAATGATTCTCATTTTTTCAATTTTATGGGACCCTCACAACTCCAGCGAGAATATACAAAAGGGGGAAAATGAATAAATTATTGTGATAACTATCGACTAGATACTAGAAAACTGAACTTAAGACGGTATTTCAGAAGATGCTAAGGAAAAAACATCCACTTTTAGAGAAAAATAACAAGGCTTTCTTTCTGTAAGTCAAGAGAAAAATGAACTTAGTCGGAAGAACAGAATGTAACTTGTATCAAGGCAAATTTAGCAACGTTTATTTTAATATTAACGGCAAAAGTGTTGCGCACACGGTCTAGTTTTACTAAACAAGTAAACATTGGTTCCCGAAATGGATTTCCGCAGAGTTAACAGTATGCAACAAATGATCACATTGAAAATTACGTTTTGTGTTTTGTTTACAAATGCAAACGTACAATCACTCATATCTACAAACGGAAATAAACACATTGACAGTAAATCAAGGAAAATAAATGCCAGAAGGCTCTAAATCACAACTTGCGAAAATCATCATTGCTTTAGATTAAAGTATGATACAAATTCATTCTGGAGTTTATGTATCCATGATTAATCACACTGAGTCGAATAAATGCATCTTACAAAACACATCGATCAAGTAATCAGTTTTCGTGACAGTGTTTCTTACGAAATAAGCTTTAAATCAAATAAATATACAAAAAACAACATAAACATATTAATGTACACAATTAGTATGGATAAAACAATACAACCACAAACATGTTCAGCTATTACAGTGACAATATGCTGATTGTTTACCTTAACCCTTTGGAGATCGATGGGATTCATTATTGTCCCCTGGAAGAACTCCACTGTTGTGAAATGTCGCTTGAACAGACCCTCTAATTCCAAATCAGGCGGCTTTCTAAGCAGTAGTAGTAGTAATTCATTTTAAACTTTTGTCTTCAAAGTCATATTATATTCGCCTTAACTTATTTATCTCTAGATACATCTATTTGATAGTTACTTTCTCCTCTAGCCAACATTACGTGAAATTATAAGATTCATTTTGACAAGTATCAAAAGTTCAGTCTCGTCACAAATTAACTTGACAACAAAAGGGTTACCAGAATTAGAAGAACGTTTGATCAGTGCAGTTCCTAGCCTTTCTATTAACATGAGTTGTTACGCAAAAACTTTAGCTAAACAATCTACAATATAGATTTCAACCGAAGTAAAAAGATCTTACACCTTGGAAAAATTGTTAATAGTTTCTATACTGACCAGGACACTGAAGTCACTTCCCATTTTTCTCCACGTTTAGTCCACACTAGGTCAACTTGATCCTCCAAGTGACACAAGCGCTTGATATTGATTCAACTTTACTATTTTATTGTTCAACAAAGCGAGTTAAGTAATACATGAAAATGCGTTAAACGATACACCTCAGACATCTTTCAAGTGGTAATAACTATTAAAACTAAACAAACGCTTTAATTATTGATACAAATGGCTATAAAAGATAATGAGAAGAAAAAGTCCCTTGTTACTTCCGAGCCTCTTCACTGAAGGCCATGCAACAGCACTACAAATCTTAAGAAAATGATTATTAACATGAACTTCAATTACTGTTGTTTATATATTTCCTAAAGATGTATGTGGGGACGCACCGAATAATAATGTTATTCTTAATTGCACCAAACTATCATATTGTTATTTCGATCCTTTTTGTAACTTCACCCAGTATGGTTAATTGCTCCATGGCTTGTGGCAATTGTGTTAAGGAGTCGCTTGCCAATGAACCGAATGAGAATAAATTCATCCAGACTTAAACATTGCACATATTTGTTTAGATATCAACTATTATGAACTGGTTCCGCAAGAGAATTCAAAGTATTCGCAAACCTTTAAACTTAAGTAAATCGCACGGGAGGTATGACGATTTAGTAAATATGATATATTTTGTCAATTGAAAATCACTTCACATATATAAGTTGCCAACAAATATACGAGCATCAACTGGCGCGACGAAAGGAATCAAAAATAAGATCTTGCCAATTGCATGAATTAAAGTCTACAAGGAAAACATAAAGATAATCAACCAAATTATTTTTAGGAAACATATAAAACGTAAGGCAAACCGAACAACGGCATTTCTTAAGATCCATACTAAAAGTGCAATTATAAATGTTCGTATTGAGCAGCGGCGTTTAACACTCTCTAAGTATCGTCTACTAATAAATATTGATGCGGAAATCGTTTAATCAAAATAAGCAGCATAACAACAACTCACATCAAATCCGCATTCAAGTAACAAAACCCAAATGACAGATGAGCTGATATTAAAAAGATGCGAAAGAAATTCTTAAAATTGATGGAACTTTGCTTACTGTAACTCTATGAAGTCTGGATATTCATAAAAACTTGGAAAATTGTGCAAATTACGAATGGAAGCAAGCGATAGGTTGAATTTCATTCATTTTTATATTAAAATACTACCGAAGGAGTAATGAGCCTGCAATCGCGAAAGAATATCCTAATATTTTTATTGTATTCTTTGCTCCTATCACCCTTAGTTGGGTTTACTATTTAATCCTTTTCGCTGGATTAAGCAGATTTACTAGACAGAATGGGGTTTGTTGGTGAGTATTGCAAAAGTGCTGACATGTTCGTTTTAAATATCATGAATTGAGTTTGCGTGAGTAAAATACTCTGAGTCTACAGTGGCAAATTTATGAGCGTATGTGTACCTTAACTCTTTCCAAATCGACAGCATTCATCATTGTTCCCTGAAAAAACTCCACAGTCGTATAATGTCGTTTCAAAAGTCCTTCTAGTTCCAGATCAGGCTCCTTGCTATTTTTGTTTATTATTTAATTTCAGTTTTATTATTTATTTCTCTAATTTCAAGTATTGATCAACTTAGAAAGAAAACTATGCTCTATAAAAGTTTATTTCTCGTCGACTTGCTTACTAGCTATAACAACTCCGATAAAACAATAATTTCGTCAAGAATTGATAGTCAAGCGCACGTAACAAATGTGCTTTTACAGAGCATGTGAAATGTTGCGAAAGTCTTTAAATTACATATTTACGCTACAGAAATAGTAATTCAAACTTAGTGATTAAAAACTGACCGTTGCATAAACTATACGAATATTGTAGTAGCAAGCTACCGCTAGTATTTAGATTGGCTACTTACCGATGTAGAAACACTACTTCAACATCCACATCTTCGCGATCCTCGTGTAGAAAATCCTTGAGAAAATGCGACACTGACTCGTATGTTATATGACCGCAAACGACAATATGTCTATGCCGATTGCAAATCATGCCATTGGAATACATAGATTAATTCATTGGTCGCGATCAAAAGCAATTCCGGCGAATATCATGAAATATACAAAACGTTATTAATGTCGCAACCCACGAACTTCGTGCAGATATTTATTTTATAAAACGTTTTTGATAGTCTTGTGAAATTGTTCCAGTGTGCTTTCATTATATTGCGCATTTAGAAGAGAACCGAATTCTTACATGGAATCACTTCAGATGCCTATCACTGGAGCAATTTTTCGCTTTGGCTCGGTATATTAATAGTTTTCAATTTTGCGCTAAATGATGAGATTTGTGAAATGAAACAGTAGTATTGTCACGTATTTTGCGAAATTTCTAACTGATTTGAGAGCATGAAAGATGAAAACATGATTTCGAAGGGAACCATTTTGTGTCTTCATGAAAATATAAACAAACTGAAAATCAAATTAGGCAAACCAAAAAAAAGTTCTATAAAGAAAATTTCACTACGTGGTGTTGGATAAAATAATCATCTTGGTATTCACAAATCATAAAAACAAACTAAAGTACATGTTTTTCTAATTTAGTCTGCTACCCCACAATATTTACATGAAATTGGCATCAAAATGAAGATTATCGTTTCATTTCATGTCGCACTTTTAAATTTCCATCAATATTGCAATTTGCAAAGTCTTTTTAGTATTCACAATATTTTGTCAATGCTAATCGAAAGGTCTTTAATTTTCATTTTGATTAAAAATTTGCAACGTCTGTTTCAAACAAAAACGATTCGAAAGATGCGCATTAAAGAAATTTTTAAGAATCTAGTTGCCATCCACTACGCTACTAGTAAACATTCTGTATATCCTCATGTTGCCTGCGAGTGAAATTATAACTATTTCCACATGCGATTCAAATGTAAAATGCATTCGTCTATGTTAAAGGTTAGCTTGGAAGGGGTAAAACATTACCAAATGCTAATTACAAAACAACTGCAAGACGAAAATTCAGCCAACAAGTGAGCATAACTGCATGACCTATAGAAATGGTAAATTTAATTACAGATACGAAACACCACTTGCATATGTATCGTATGCCAGATCTGCCTCAGACAATACAAGGTGTATTGGATATTTATTTAATTGTTTGTGTACTTGCCTATCTTTTCGACAAAGATGAACAAACACAACTTGTTAATTTCAATCAAAACTGTCTTTGAAAAATTACTCAATTAAGTCACACATAACGCTTCTAAGGCGACTACATGCTACGCTTCTTTCGTTCCAAATGTTTACGATTAAGCTCGTTTATTTGCTTTGGTCAGCTTAGAATATATGCTTAATGAAATACTTTAAGGATAAGCTGCTTTGAGCGAGCATCGGCCTCAATGATTGTGTAACTTATTTTTAATTATTATAAATTTGTAGACGTTCTGACCATTGAAATGTTTATTTTGTCCTATAATTATTGCGTTTAAAGCATTTACCCTGAAACATTGTGCTCATTTTTTGGATCTGCTGAACAGCAGTTCGATGTCCTGAAAACAAACCCCTTGCCAATGTTCGTAATGATTTTCATCGGAGAACTCACAACAAAAATTTTACGTTTTCGTGACGACTATTACGTCAAAATCAATAAAGACTAACCGATAATAGCCTATTTACACCGCCTTGAAAACACGTATTTATGAATGACGCATTTTGAAACGCATCGGGGTCTTAAAAATGGATGCCTAATTATTTATGGAAGCTCTTATGAATGAGGATAACCACAGAAATGTCATTATTCTCTTTGAAAACCTAAGGAAAAGTCGGTGAGAATACAATTGAAGCAGCTCTTAGCAATCAAACTTGTTTGATTTGGGTTTATTTTTCTTGCAAGACAAGTTGACTTGATAGGAGCCCTGTATTTGTTTGACATATTGTGTAGACAGTGTGGGGAATTAAAAAAATATTAACTAGCAACATCTGCTGCATATTGCAACATCATTGCAACCATGTTTTGATCCGTGATTTTGTCCAAATTACGTTCTGGAGGTAATTTGGAAATGAAGAGACAAATACGTAGTTTTGAGCCCAATAATGGTCAAAATCAAAAATGGAGCCAATTCAATGGAATTTCGGTGCAGTGTAGATAGGCTATATGAATAGAATAAAATGATGAGTTTTATGAAGAAAAAAATATTTCAAAATCTTAAAGGAGAAATGGTAAAACAAATAAGCTCAATAAATTTCGAACCATGGAAAGCTTGTCAGGAGACAAGATGTCATTCTACTTTTAGTTTTAACCGAAAAGAAAGCATTATTTGGAATTGTTTCTGTACATACGTACGATGCCACATTTGGCCCAATTTCACTACATAGATTTTTTTATGTTAAAACATTTTTCCTCTTCTTGATCCATTAAACTCACGCAGTCTGATTGTTTCCATTCTCAAAAGTTAGCACAATATTTCAGGAAAAAATGGGCGTAGAATATAATACTAATGTTATATCATGCATGTTTGATTTGAAACGATAATATTACTAAATACTTAAAATGTTTCTTTTCAACCGGAGCCAAAAATTACTTGGCAGATAATTGACAAAAGCTATTACTGAATACGAAATTTTCATACATAATTGAATGGGCCAAAAGTAATGTACAACTATTGTCCTAAGTTATATGAATGCTTATTGTTCAAAATCAGAAAAACTGCTTTATAGTAGTCAAGCTTTTGATAAACTTCTACTGCATTTTGATTAGACCAAAACTAGCTGAAACTAATCAAATTTACTTTCATAATGTTACATTCCATTGCAATGAGTAATTATATTTGATATGTACATCTAATTTTCTAGCGCATAGAAAAGTGTTCAAAACATTAATTTGGATATCGAAATTAAAACAATATGCCTGGCCACGCATTCAGTTATATTTTTGGGTCTTTCCCTTTTACATTTTCTGACTTTCTGGACAACATTTCGAAGTTGCCAATAGTTATGTAGGTTTTACGGTTATTTTACTGACTTTACTTTATATATCTATTTAAAATCAGTTAGCGATAAGTTTTATTTCGAGGCAATAAGAACATTACTTCAAATATAAGCGACTACAAACATGAAAATTGTGCAAAACACTTAACAAGCTTATACATTTTTTAGATATTAAATTTCTTTCAGTTTAACCCTTTAAAAAGTATTTAATGTAAACACTTGTGTAAATATTGAGGGACATTCGAGAAGATTTTCGTTCGGACGCTACAAATTTACAGTGTATGGATACAAAGATATAAGAGGAATAGACTTTAAATAGATGAGAGAGCAGCAAATGAAGAATTCAACTCAAAACGTTGAATGATTGTCAAGTTGGAAGTACAACAAACCACATTACACAAGACGAAAATTTAAGTAAATGAACGAACAGATACTTCCTACCACAGCAAAATGCGCAAAACGACGACATCACGACATCATTTATTCAAAAACGTTCCAAATGAATATCATTCAGAGCGATTCCAATTATCGAACGAAGCAACAAGATGTGGTATTAGTTCTCAAACTATGGTATGTTAAGTCGATGATTTAGAATTGGCACATTGTGAACAAAATCACGGAAACCTAAAATATAGTGCCTGCATTAATTCTTTTATTTCGATACGTCTCTAGATTGCAACTTTCACACTCTGACCTTGCTTGCATCTACGAAACATCTAAAATTCCAGATACACTTTGTTCTAATTCACTTTGAGACCATTTTACTTTGCTATTATTATTTCACATTTCTAACTTTGCATGATGTTGAAGATAACGTATACATTTATGGCTTCCGTAAACATTTACAACATTACAATCCGACAACGTCTAAGAAAATGATAAAAATTAATTACAAATCTCAAATGATCATCAATAACCATTTCAATTTACATGTACACAATATAAAACAACTGCTTTAGAATCTTAAAGGCAAGTTTACAACGGCATATATATATATAACAGTTTGTAATTACAACACTAATCCATTTCGCCTCCAAGTTCGTAAAAATAAAAAAAAACGAAACCAAATAGTGGAGTACTCTTATCCATCAGAAGGATTAACATTGATTTCCAAATGTAATTCAAATTTCATCTACACACAAAAATATAAACACGAAGAGCAAACCATGAACACGAGAAAAAGAATAAGAGTAGGTGATGTTCATCTATGGCAATAAGTGTTGTCGCTAAACCGGTAAAGCTACTTATGCACGAATAGATCTGTTTTATCGGGTTCGACACATTGATACGATATAGTTATATGTATTTAATTTACGTATGCTTGGGAACTAATCACAAATAATTTAAATCGGATCAACGATTAATTATACATCTCTTTAAAATGATTATTGCCGATTCTTAATGAATGATTTACTTTGAAGTCAGTATTTATAGAATATGGGAATAATTCTGGCATTTCAATATTTCTTTATTTGGACCGTATAATACCATTTGTGACATTTTTTGATTATGAAATAGCAGCTTTTCATGCTACATTGCTACCATCAAATGAAACTTTCAGATTTATCTGATAAATGAATCGAATATACAGAATACACAAGCATTTGTTTTAGTACACTTTTGAATCCTGGTTACGTTGCTTAGCAAATACTTAATCTTGTATAAAGAGAACTTTTATTAATGGATGATGGTTTCTTTGTTATATTCTGCCAAAATTCATTTTTATTGATAACAATAAATACTACTACTTGAACTTTAAATGCCAACGGGAGCAAAAAGATCGAAAGTTAGAAGATACCGAATTTTTCTCAAAAATACCAACGGCTGCTCATTGCATAATCTGAACAAAACAAAAACGGGACTAGACACGAATTGACTGACTATTGTAAATCATTCATTCATTGTTCCACTTTTGCCGTATGTAGGTGAATACATGTATACGCTGAACCCATTGAGAAAAAACAGTCATACGTACAAAATATATACTGTTACATTTACATCGCAAGAATGAAATTAAACTAAATGCTGTTAAAAAATGTCATGTTAAGTATTTTTAGTATGTTTTATGTACGAGTGGTAGTCGTCTACACAATAATGTTTGGATGTATCGAAAATCAATCATTTTATCAACACCAATCAAAACTAAAGTTGCATTTAAAATTTACACATTTCTGCTTACTCAAGAAATCTAAACGGTAACTGAAGAGTATCATAATAATAATCCATCAAGTCATTTGATGTATAACAAATACAGACAAAAAATCAAACGTGAAATAAGCGTGCATCATATTGTATAACATTTTCTGTTTACTGTTTACGAAAATAGTGTATTTTTTCGCTTTACTTGACTCCAACATCAGTTGGCCAGTTGAAAAGATTTTAAGTTTGTTTTGTACTTTGACGTTAGACACAAAAGTTTTGCGAGCCTCTATAATATACGATTCGTTTTATCATCTTGAAACTCTCATGAAGGTTGCCAGAAGCGAGTAATTTACACTGTACATATATTGTGCGGACCGATAGTAGTTGACTAGTTTGCGCAACGATGCGTACAATTTGTGTCCAGAGGCACCAGTATCAGTGAGTCCGGATCAACGGCTGTCCTTTTGCACCGCAATCGTTCCGAAAACTATTTGGTTCCTCGCAAGTCCCGAGGCAAGCAGCCATATTGTCGGTGAAGGTGCAATCATTCTAGCCAGTTGGAAAAGCTCGACAGGTATTTCAAAATGGGGCTGGGGCTGGGCACAGCTGGAAGAAAACTATCGTAGATGCGATGTTCTAGTGACCAACCACTGAACGCCAGCACCACGCCTCATACTGCGACGCTTCAAAACTTTTATTCCGATTACACCTTCAGCAACAACATGACAAATTTTGTAACAATATACCGTGATGTATTGCAAATTGTATCATTGCTTTAGTCAAACAAAAACCATTGGCTTTATCTTGATTTTCAATGGGTGTGTGGTTTGTAGGCATGTATTGTTAATTTTAAGTAAAGAGAATTATGAAAACAGGAGCCCAATTTGACTCCATGCCGAAGGCTTTTCAAAACTAAAGCCTGAAATGAGTAAGGCTTTATGTTTTGAAAAGCCCTCTCCAATACTTGAAAACAACATGTCTCTTCAAAAAATGTATAGATGAAAGAATTATAGTGTGTCGCGATTCTCTATTCAACGATTAATAAAGATACTTGTTGTTGTTTCATTGTTATTAATTTATTGTCTCACCTTCGACCCCGTTCGTTCTTCAATGTGCCCCCATATTTGGGCCTTGTTCCAATCAAGTCTATAATCTCTGGTATACAACTTGCAAATATCGCCTGTTATTGTATATGAAAATGTTTAGAGAATATTTTTTTATATCAAGTGCACAATGAAATATGTACGGTTTCAAAGACAATTTTGGTTAAACATTCCGTTAATGCTAAAGTGATTGTTCAGTTCAGTCAGTGTTAGAGTGTTCGCACCATCAACGGCGAAGGGATGGAAATCTCATTTGATTTGTTTTTACTTTCGATCGATTTCTATACCTATTTGTTCAGGTGCCACTTGCGTGCCACCACGACGGCAATTTTAATTGCGCTCTAAATTTTTTAGGCATACAACAGTGTACATTAAATACATTATCTCTAGTTAACATACTAATCTATCGACGGGCTGTACCAATCTTTTGCGACGTCCCACGATAATTGTGTTGTGACCCTCGGATTAAGATGGCTCCATATTTTACACTCGCATATTGTTTGTACTATCAACCATACATAAATACAAAGAAATAAAATTTTCATAATTGTTCATATGAAAAACGAAACGACAGATTCCTGCTATGTGGTTGTGAATGCCAGTGGATAAGTCAGTAGCATTCAGGAAGGATACCACACACACACGGGGGTTTCGTTTGTTAACTAATCAAAAGAATAATCCAAATTTAACTGATCACAAAATGAAATCAATACATCTATAGACTTGGGTTCGATTTGCAAATGTAAATATTTTTTATGAACCTGGACATCGTCAAACAACGACATCTAAGCTTCAAGGCGTCGATTTCTTGGGACAATATCTTCTACTCAACTCTAATACGCAAACAAATACAAGTTCTCCAATAAAACCCTAACGAGAAAATCTATCATTCCCCATCCTGGCAACGAGGAATAGGACGTTCAGCGATTTCATACAGCTGAGAGGATTTCGGCACTGCTCATTACATATTTGCGTTTCAGTCAAACAATTCAGATTATTTTAATATTCTTGGAAAATCGGGGAACCAAAACTATATTATTATTATTATTATTTCTAAGATGCGTGGCTGCGGCATACAGGCTGTGCAAGCAAAAAATTCATATATATTAGAAAATATTAAATAGGACAGTAACTAAAAAAAGATAGCAAATACCATTCTATCGAAACGAGTTTACTAGTGACATTTCGTGAAGAAAATATTAGATAAATAGTAAATCTTTTCGCTAAAACAAATCGAAGAGTATGATATTTTTGTCAAACAAAAACCAAAATAAAATTGAATTTGTCACTACATCAGCCTCCAAACTAAAAATAAAAACAAATACTAAACAATTCATTATGTTAGTGTTCAAATCACAAACAGGCCAAAAACCAGTGCAGAGTTTTTATCTAAAACGACAGTTGGTAATGTTATTGTGTTGGTCACATTTCTAAATAAGTCGAAAGTGTATTCAACGAAACCAAATCAAAAACAGTTATCAGATGTGAGAACCTCAGTATCATGATAGTTATTGAACGCTGATATGAATTAATCAATGGATGTTATGTTACTGAAATGCCAATAAACTGATTTTAAATTTTGAGCTCGGTAAAAGCTATACGGTATTCATTCAAACTAAACAGGCGAGCCGTGATATGACAACGGTCGCAGGAGTTGTTCTGATGCTCAAAAAAATAATCATAACTCTGAACACACTCAGTCAGAAAATAATACAAATAAAATCAATCGTAAAAAATCCCAATTGCAAAATTTTAGCCTTGTCGTGTTTGTTCTCTTCAAATTTCATCGATTTCTAATGCAGGGCCATTTCGACTTCGAAAATAGAGTATCATATTCAATCAATGCAATCTCGTGATTTGTTTTAATTCGGTCTTTGTTTCGTTCAAGGATACGTTTCCTTTTCACTGTTGTTTGCTCGTTCCCGAATTTTGAAAAGCGTATAGCAAATGTTTCTTATGAGAAAATTAAATGCGATTCTTCTGTAAATCATACCAACAAAAACATAAAGAAAGGAAATTATGCAATTAAACAGCTAACGATTGGCCTCTCGGGTCTTTTTTGCTCTTGTAACACCTTCTGTGTAAACTACACCTTAAAATCAAGTGTATCAAATGAGTTCGCTTTGAATTTACGCCAAGATAAAAATAAAAATAGTAACTATACAGTATTAAAATATAAATGAATTTCTGCCATGCTTCCCTTGGATATAATTGTCCGCTAAAACTTTTTATGCCACATATCAAGAGTTCACTTGATAAAGCAACTTTACATAATTGGTTCATTCAACATTTCAATTGGATTAAAATTCTCATGTCGATTATTGTAAATACATATAAAGATGTATTTGAATCAACATGTTTTTGAAACTCAACAATGATTTTTAATTCATTGCCCAGTTACATTTCTATCCTAAGTCAACTCCATTTTATTGATTTCAGTCGGAATAATTTACAGAAGATTAAGTCACGATTAATATTGGAATAGAGTCGAGAGACATGCCGCCAAGAAACCAATGCCTTTTGAAAATAACATTCCTACTTCATGTTCAACAATAAAATATAAAAGGATCGTCATGCCAATTTTAAGGTAGCGATTAAACACTATTCCAAATCTCAGAAGGTCGTTCCTTTGCCTTTATTCATTTTTTAATAGCGAATTTGGTAAGAACCTTGAAAATTGGATGCGAAAATACTCTTGGCAAATAAATTTAAATTGGAAATCATATAAAAAGCTTATGAGTTCCTGATCTGATCCACCTCTCAAATAAACCTGAGCGGGCCATGCGTACCTTCAGCGAGTTAGAGATTGTTTCTAGAAACAATGTTCGTTTCGTCACAAATCAAATATACATACATCAACTTCTAGATTCTTTGCGCTCGGATTTATTTAGCATAATTGAAGTTAAGATATTTTAATTGAAACGATCAACAATTGATTTGCGAGTTTCATCGTCCATTCAAACCAACGGAATTTTAGTGCATAAGCACATAACTTGTTTGTATGTTTTTGTGGCAGTTGCGACTATTATTTATGTTTGATTTTGTATATTTTCAATGTAGTATCTGCAGAGTTAAAAAGCAAAGTGAGTAGAAAACACACCAAGAAAGTCGCAAATACGTGGATACTTATTTCTAATGAATGCCTTGTAAGACTGAATTTCAGAATATTATTCACAAAGTGCTCAGGTTACCTTTGAGAGGTGTTTTTAAAAAACTCGAAACCAATTGTAAATTGCACAAAAGCTAGATAGAATGAAAAAATATCATGTATTGATGCTACATGAAGTAAATTCGCTACGTAGCCAGTTTTTATGTTAGTTTGGTTAAAATTTAACCTAAATGTATATAAATATTTACGTCGGTATTAATTTAACGCCAATCTTAAAAACTGCAATACTTGTATCTTTGCAAAATGAGTTGTGAAAGAAATTAGCTTTAGAAGCTTTCCAAGTGAAGAAGACGAGTTTCTAATAAATTATGTAGTATTCCTCTTAAATACGATATGAATTCAAAAAATAGACTATGGTGAGTGTGTGGAAAAAATAAACATTCAAAATAAAATTGAACTAAAAAAATAAAGTAAATATGAATCAAATAAACTCTCTCATATAATTAATTTGGTTTGTATGTAAGTTTTTTTTCGTTTGGTACATCGTGATGTGTACCTTCTTCTAATATCCTTGCTGTATGTTCCACCATATTTACTCCTTTGCGCAGCCAACTCTGTGATCTCAGGTATCCAGCTAGCGAAAACAGCCTAAATATATTCAACACACATATGATAATTATAGAAATTATCAATTAACAATTATAAACACACTTCAATTTCAGATTAATTTGCAATAAATAGCTTATTCTATGATCAGTTGACTTATTTCGTGCATACCTAGGCTCAATGAATGTTGGACTCATAAGGTGTTTATGGAAGCATCAGTTAAAAATTATATATATATATATATATATAGTTAATTAAAAGAAAACCAAGTACTTCAAAAGGAACCCCAACTTTTAATATTTAATATATAAATGTAGTGTTCCGCCTCAATACCTTATACCTTTGAACGGGACCTAATTGCATTATATAGAGCTCTTTAAATACAACAAACAACGTAAGAGATATACCAAATCACAAGTTGCACATGCTATTTAAGAATCATTCTTTGCTCATCTGTTTTCAATTGTGAAGAATTCATTTTCGTGTTTCGTTTGATTCACATGTTCCCTACATACTAAAATGCATAAATTCCGTCAAATAAATTAACAGCAAATATCATTTGTAAGCATTATTTTGAGAGTACATACATGTATACTTATATGAACAAATTGTTGAACATTGAATGATAACTTCAGCTATTTAATCAATGTGTTTCGCGGTAATGCGTGGCCAAAATTAACGCAAGAAAATTAAACTTTGCAACGCAGTAACTAATTGAATTTCATATATATCTTACGTTGTTCAATATGTACATACATGAACAAAATGCATAGTTTAATATAAAAACAGCATTACCTAAACAATTCAACGTCGCTAGCCACTTCAAATTTATAAATAACTTTTAAATTCTATCGGATGGTAAGAATGACTGATAAAAACGCTACGCATGGCTGCTAATAAAGATATTATATAACTTAAACATTGAGTATTGAAAAAAAAACGTTGCGACTGAATATCCTCGTTTCACATGTAACTAAGGCTCCAGCAATTTGAATGCCTTTACCAATAAGTAACCAGTAAAACGAGCAGTTCACATCATAGCATTCGTCAAATTATATCAATGCCAGTGAAAATGATAATGGTTCAGAAACTATGATTTCAATTATTAACACCACAAAATTCTAAAACACAGTGTGATTTGAAAATACCTGAGTATCTCGTTATTAGAACTGTTGAAGGCCCGGCAATAAAACCAGATCAAAAAAATCACTACTAACGAGAGAATGCTTGTTCTTACTCTAAAGTACAACCAATATGTTAAGTATTCTAAAAAGGAGCAACGATAAGTAGGGGTAACAGACTAACAAGGAACCGCTAGCAGCCAGCAACAACCAAGTTAATGTGCGCATCTCTATTACTTCTCCAATAGGCTTTGTCGTGTTAGTTGCATTAAACAATTTCACCAAACCAAATAAACAACATCCAGCTTCAAATTTAACCGTCCAAAAGCTCCACTCCATTCAGTGTGTGCCCTTTTCCGAAAAATAGACTTATTGCCTCTTTCGTTATGATAATTTCCCGACCCATAAATATTTTCAAAGCGAAGAAATTTCAAATGATACATTAAGAATTTGAAATCGTCAAATGATGGGAAATTCGAATTGCAAAATGTAATGAAAATGATAAAAATTATAGGCTTATGTTAATTATGTAGCTGAGAAGAGTTTTCTATTTAAGCGAGGGCTTATTGGTTTTAAATATGTCAGTAATGGCATTCAGTAGTATCGGTTTGACATTTTTATAGTTTTTGTTTGTATTATGTATTATTATTATCATGGACTACCTCTTTCCGTGTTCTCTTTTTAATTCTCCGCCGTATTTTGAACCACTACCAACTAGTTCAATAATCTCCGGAATACTGCTGGCAAACATTGCCTAAAATTTAATTGATTTGTTTTGTCATGAATTATGAAAACCAATTGAAATAGATGTAACAATTCAACCATTAAATTCATTTATTTGATTATTCATGAAACAGAAAAGGTGCAAAACATGCACCCAATTTTTTTTGGAAAATATGAAAACTTTTCGCATATGATTGAGCTTTTGTAGGCTAACAACTCTCCGTCTACTATCGCATTCTTTCGAAATGACTTTTATTTTAAATGAGTAAATGTTGAAAAATTTCCAATTCGTACATTGACGATATTGTAACAAATGGCAACATTATCGAAGGTAGCATTTAAAGAAATAAGTTGAAAACATCAGGCCAAACATTCCCAAAAGCCTTTGACATTAAAAAAAACATAATCATATAATTGGGAGTACTTCGAAATATAACGAAGATGAAATTTATTAATCTTTCATTTTAAAAAATTGAGGCAATAATTAAATGTTTAGATAATGCGCTTGCATTGAGCTCAATCAAATCGTTAGCCATACAATAAACTTGCATTTTTCGTAATCAATAACGATAATACTGGTTCATACTCTGTTTCAGCGACAAGCCGCACAGTATTAACTCTTAAAGCCTTTTAAACAATAAGTTCAAAACGATAGCAACGATAATAATATCCACAGTGTGCTGCTAAATGAAAACAAGCAGTTTTGATAATATATGCGGCAGCCAGCATACATGCACTCTCTCAACGTGTGATTCATTTTCGCGAAGAGTGAATCATTTCCTTGTAGAAAATTTTGTCGGTAACCAAAGTAATTTATTCGCAACTTTCTTAATTGTATAACTTTTGAAAGGCGATAGCTATTGGAGTACGGTGATAAGGCTTGGAACTAAATCAACTTTAAGTAAACGAAAGCGATAAAACTTTACAACTAACATGCATACTAAATGGTGTAGTCAATTACATACTTTTGAAGATGGTTGACTTTGTACAGAACTTACTCCATATTCTTTAACGCTATCCAAAACATATGTAAGTACTCTCTTTATTTTTCATAAATTTATTTAATAAAATTTTTATTAGTTAATAATACATCAAATGGGTTAGTCGTCTACCACTTCAAAAGCATTTGACTTTTCTTATAGAGCTAATCCAGATCTAAAGACATTTCCAAAAATTATTAGCATTGCAGCCTAAACACCCAATGTTTTCGCACAATCAGTAAATTTTTGCACAAAGAACGTTAGTTACTCGCAGAAATATGTACATACTTGAGTGTACACTCATCGCATCAAAGATAAGGGCATTCAAATTTTTACAATAAAGATAAAAAGGAACAAGCGTTCACATTCTGTTGTTTTCGGCTGAAAACGGCAAATCGTTTCCAGATTCTTTTAATTGAGAATATATTAAGCGATTAAACACATTTAAGCGATTAAACACAAAATATTTTTGAATCCATATCTCCTCTTTGAATATTCTCAATAACATATCCCTGCATATGTAACAACGGCTTCTATGCACATTAATAAATATAGACTATAAATATGGTATATAGAACAATTTATTAAATTGTTCGTATATTGTAGCCAAAAAAAAATCAAATGTTAAGCAAATGTTATATAGTGGAACGTTCCAAAAGCAGACGATACTATTTATTTACAGTTTCTTCTTGTATCAGCATCGAGTAGTTTCGTTTCATATAATTAAATTGATCACAAACAACAAATAGTCAACATACATATATGTGCTTATGTTTTAATTATCCTGGTAACTTGCAACTTATAAATTGGAGTTACGGCAAAAGCGCAAAACACTATTTCCGTGTTTCTAACAATTCTTTATCGAATTAAATTTAGGAGACTTGGAATTTTTTACGATTCCATTTCTTTCCTATTTATTTTCGTCTTAAATGCTATCCTGTCTTGCAAAACATTTAATTTGTCTTCGCACTATCTGCTTTTGACAAAACAGTACTTTCATTTTTTTCATAACGTTAACAGCCACCAATTAATGACTTATGTATAAGTCGTTGCACATGCGCCCACCATTCCTAGGGGAAGTTGCGCTATTCAAAGTTGCTAGTGTTTTGTTTTTACTTTAAAATTTAATACAATTCGAAAGTCCCGACGTAGCAAATGGAAATGTACTTACCAAACCAACGAGCAAGAAGAACACCAGAAACGTTCTTCCTAGTACAGTCACACAGTAAACGTCGCCGTATCCTACCGTCGACATCGTCACGATAAGAAAATAAACGCAGGTCCAGTAGGATAATTGGTGTGGGTTATTGAAATCTAACGGATCTCCTGAATTCTCAAGCTGGTTTTAAAGAAAAATCCCAAATCATGCTTAACGAACTATTGAAAACACAAGCGGCACAGCCGCAGGTCGAATAGCATTCAAATCGATAATCTTACCAAATGTATTATGCCTGCCGCTGTTAACCATACTGATATAAATATTGAGACTAATTGAGCCAAGCGGATTGAGCTCGAGGTTTTCAAAATATTTAAATATTGTAAAATATCGGGTACAGTCATAAGACGTAGCGCTCGAAGAAATCGGAGACCTATAAGCGAAATAAGTACGAAAAGATGTTACACATTTATGGTTGGTTCATAATATGTAGACTGAGTATATGTACATACCGATCCATGTTCGATCTAAATATATTGATACAAAGGACGGGGGTATTGTAAAATAATCTACGAAACTGTACATTTCTAGCATAAACCACAGCTTATCAGATGCCGCTATGAACTATAAAACGGATGTTAAATTATTTATTGCGTTCTCTTGAATATTGTTACAGAAGCTTACTCGTATAAAAAAGTAGACCATAAAAAATATGTTGAATGCGAGATCGATTTGTTGCGTAATGTTATTACTCCATTTTTGACATCTTTCCACTTCTTCGCTAGATGCATCGATAAAATAAATAATAAGGGATGCAATGCTGAGTATAAATACCAACACCACCTAAAAGAAACAAGAGAAAGTCTTCTTAAAAGTATTTGACGTCCAAATAGTCTTGATTTTTCATTCGAAAAAAGATCAAACGTATGCTTATTTTTCATACACGCTGTGAACAAACTATCTTATGACTTTTGTTTGAACCTACATATGTATGTAAAATATGCTTTTATGGAAAATGTAATTCATGATTGGTCTATAGGAAGAGTTACTCAATGACGCGATGAGCATCCGCTATCGGTTTCAAAAGGGACGAAAAGCCTAACCATATCATGTAGAGCAATGTGATCCTATTTAAAATAATTAATTAGCTCATAACCAAAAACGCAGTCTCAAATAACATACTATCCCTCTCGAAAGTATAAAATATCCAGTATAATACAACAGATATCCATAAGAAAACGCATTGTTCACTGATTGTTGTTGTTTATAAAGCGCCGAGGCATTTTATGAGTTAAGTTGATTTGATGCTGAACGAAAGTTTATTTATGTAAAGTGATCTCAAAACAATCAACGAGAATCTTTTTCCCGCCACAGTATGTTTCCGAAGTATCGAATAAATGGGAGAATCAAAGTCAAATGCGTGAAATGTACGCGCCATGGTATGACGTCCACAAATGTGCGGTATTTTGTTAATGAATTCAAATTTTCATCTATTTTAAGCGTTTGCATGGACATGGGACATTTTTAGATGTGTACAAATTCTATCGAGGCTAATGATGTCGTCAAAACACCTCGTTGAAACGGAGCTGCAACCTATTCGAAGGCATGACATTTTAGTAAAAAGTTATCATGAAAACCAATAGGTCGATTGGATTATTCTTCGAAGATTCATGAATGCTCTAGAGGTGATACGCAATATGCCTGAAATTGACAGGATGACTGGAATAGTCCGCGTCTATATTGGCACGAACAACGCATGTAATTGGTAATCTGTAAGAATATTAATACGCCAAATTTACCCACCAAATTAATTTTAGTGGCTCTACGACATCGGCAGCTATTTTAGTTTATCATAATTTACAGGAAATTCAATCGTTAATCATCATCCGAACTGTATGCCTGTGTACAAGAAAAGACAGCACTATCTAAACTTTTCTCATGAGATCAAAGCTTTTGGCCGGGCTGATGGTGATCGTTCTATGTCATTTGTATACTGCAGAGAGCTAATAAGACAGCCAAACATAACAATTTAGCTTTTAGTAAAGTGCTCATAGCAATTCATTACATACATATGTACATAAATAAGCCTTTTTGTAAATGACCGCAGATTTTATTGACCCATATCATCGATTAATTAATAGTGATCGTGTTTAAAAGTTTTTAACAGTTTCAAATTTGAGGCTCTTCGAAAAAATCCACTTACCAAAATTCGACCAGTTGTGGTTTGACCGGAAATAAGCTCGCCAGCCCAATCCTTCGCCTCTGTCATAAAAGTTCCTTCGAATTCTTGTTTGTTTTGCCGTGAAGCTTTTTGTTCTTTTTGCTTCGGATCGTTTGGCCCCAATTCGGGCTCCTTGCGACAACATATACATGCGCAAACACGCCATAGCAATACAACCAAAAGTCCAGCCAAAAATGTAATGATACTGGATAGAAGAAAGCACCACCATTTTCGTACTTTAAGACAATCGTCGGTTCCATATGGCGTATCGGTAGTTTCTGCTGATAATGGATCAACTGCTGTATCGTCACAAGCCGACATCCCCTGAAATAATTAAGAACAAAAAGTTAAAATGCAGTGTCTGTTAACAAAAATTACAAGCAACAAATTGACCTTCATTAGAAACGAGCTCGGCATTCAATTTTTCAGTATTTTGCCTTTGAATCCACATATCTTTTACTAAGAATACACCCAAGCGAATTTTTTAATTTAACTTATCAATTTTCCATGATGAAAATTGAAGCGAAGTGGGGCCTGAAAATCATTTTCCCGCATTTCGGAATGCGTTTTATAGCCTCTGTTCTAGTTTTTTATTAACCTAACCTAATCTAACCAAAATACTACGATATTCCTGACTCAACTCGATGAGCTGCATCCAGCATTTTTTGTAAATTGCTTCACTATGCTTATATCTCGTAGCAGAATAATATGATTCCTGCCAGCTTCTGGCTGGAGAATTTACTTAACGCTCAACGTATATCGACCAGACAAGGTATGATCTTCGACGCACGTCTCATCTTATTTCAGTCGCACGATTCTGCGAGTGACGTAAACTGCCGTAATGCTGCCATCCTATTTAAGAAATAGAATGGAAAATGTTGGGGCGCCCCGTTCATCTCATTATATATTTCACAGTAGACATTCTAGCAATGGTAAATGTTACATGTACGCCAAAGCAAGTCCCAAAACCATATAACATTAAGTTGAAGAAGCGGAAAATATATAATCGTTGGTTGAATCGATTGTGCATATCTACTATACAAATGCTGTCACCCAGTTAATTCGAAATTTGAACAATAATTGAAGGATTGTAATTGTTGAGCTTTCGACGTTTTTAATTCATCGGTACCAGGAACCGGTTCTTGTCCCAGAATGGCAGCATAGCATGACGATAGAGAAGCAAGAAACAATAATGGAGGTGATAGCAAGTAAAATGTTTCAAAAAGGCATCTGGGATAATGTAACACCTCCTTAATCGCTTGAAAGGCAGCCACTCTCATCTTTCGCGAACATATGCGGACAACAGCAATCGACCAGCTTTACTTGAACGGATATATCGTAAGGAGGACCCCGCAAGCAGAGCGCCGAGTTTGTCGCCAAATTAAAAACGATGGAAGGTTTGTTCCGTATGCACAACTTGAATGGCTTCAAAGTTGGGCAGAATTACATCCAAACACTTGTAAATCTTGCCGAAAATGTTCAATTGGTGAAAGAAGTTAAGCATTGATTCTTCCGGTGTAAAATGTTTTTTTAAATATACGAATACTGAAGTCAACTGTAAGCAACGGAATCGTTTGACGAGAAAAAAAGAACGCCGGCAACGCCGTAATTTCCTGTAGTCTGAAAATGGCAACAGTGTAGTTTTAAGGACATTAGAAAAAGGATAGTTGTATAGCTAGTCTAGATAAAGGGACAGATCATTGTCGGTTTGGAAGAAAGTCAGGATACACCTAAAACGTTGTTATTGATACTTTATTGTGAAGCAGAATAAAAAGTGACGCCATATTTCACATCGGTGGATTTTACAACTATTATTGATATGTAATAAGAAAAGTACAGAACGAAAATCCAATGAAACAGTTAACGTTATTGGCAATTTTAGTTTATTATGATAGCGTAAGTTGTTTCTAAGTAACTGTATTTATCTATTTTTCAGCAAAAAATCATGGTAAATAGACACAGAGGTAAACCCACTTCTAAATCGTCATCCTATTCCGCTCGCACATTTCACGCACTCTACGTCATGGATTTAATGAAATTAGGGCTACCAAGGGAGCAAATCGGAGACGGCGCATATGACAAGACAAAATATAATAAATTGTCACATTTGAATCAGTCGTTTTGAAAACGCTTTCCTCTTCACTAAACAATCCAATAATTGTGGAACAGACGGCAATTCGCTACTTTTGTTTACTAGACTGTTTTCACGCCGCCACATATCTGCATGCAGGTTTGTCTTAAACATTTCACCTTTAATTTTCAATTTGTACCGACTCTTATGCTTCATATGCACAGCATCTATCTTTTTCTTCCAATACATGTCACTCCACCCAGCAGGAAAATCACGTTTTGTTTACCGCAAAGAGTTGCTGGAATTCCTACTGGGCGATATTTCATTATCTCTCGAACACACTACGTCATCGCAGCATTTCTTGAGACTACCTACTTGTCTGTTTACCATGGCAAAAAATCAGTCGCAGCAATTTAGCAACTGATAAACACAATTTTCATTTTCACGTAGGACTCCCATTCCCAGTCGGAAAAGGAAAAATTGGCTTCATTCAAAGTGTGAACCCATGCAGCCACGCCCACCGCTGCAAATGACATATTTGTAAACTCAAAAGATCATACATGTATGTACCATGCTAGTTTATATACCTTGACACCGCCCTGTATCCCCAATCGAATTTATTAGTCATTACTTCAATTTGGCATAGGTCCACGTCCCGCATTAGTTTCAATTATGCACTCTTATCCAATTGCCTTGAATTTAACTGCACTTGATCGCTGTTGTGTAAATGTGCAGCCTCATCATCATTAATGTAAACATCACTACAGTGATGCACCACACGAATGACGTGTAGGCACACAAGTTTGTTTGGTGACATTGGGAAGGGTGGCAGATCGAAAAATTGTCATCTAATCTAATCGTAATGGAAGCGAAATCGAAGCGGCGTGAAGCAAGAGTGAACCTGAGTTGCATGCAGAGGTTGATGCGGCGGCAGACAGCATTTCAATCGATTGCCAATTGCTCATGTGGCAGCGCTACCCACTTACACCTCGCCAAGGCTACACACCAAGAAAACAAACCGATGAGACTCACTCCTGCCAGGCTACTTCTAGATTTCTTCGACATATTTTCTCTCTGCTCGCCGTGACATAAATTCCGCGGATAGTCTATAACCGCTAAAGAAGCAGAGGAGGGGCCTGACTGGGTAGCTTACCTGGGACAAACATTGCCTATGAGAACATCACAACCCTTCAGAAGCGGTCGTACGTAGTAGACTCCTTTTAATAGATGGCAGTTTCAACGTGTTCACCCTAGAAGCCCAAAAAGTGAGTTACCCCCATTAAATGCATGATACAGTCTAAGTTTATTCTTTTGCATTGCACGTTTGCATCTCGTAGTGGCCTCAAGTTGCGAATAGGATTGGCACGGAATCGGGACAGGTTCAACGTAACAATTGATTCATCGATGTGCAACGTGGATTGAATGAAATACATGCTGCAAGAGCTACGCATGTTAAAATCATTGCAGAATTATCCGTAATTTTGCCAAAAAGGGGATATTTATCATTACCCTCGTTCCAATTTTCGTGAGATAAATTGCGAATTTGTGATTTTTTTCGTCGCGTTTTGGCACACATTGCAATGCAGTTAAGTTCACATTCGTAGGTATTCTGGGTAGTAAAACCCTAGATAACGATCATACATATAATTTCACTTTTAAGGTATTAGTTGCGCTACATTTTATTCATTTAAAGATCGTACGTACAATCGAATTTTCTTTTCCGTTAGGAAATTTTAAATTCAAAACTTTGCCATTTGAACCTGGCATGTTTTTATTTTTATAAAAAAAAACGAATCTCATAATCTTGAATTTCGCCTGTCAAGCAATTTTATATTTTACTTCGATCTGACTCAAAAATGGAAATACTTACTGGTAAAACACATGAACATATTTTCATGGCTAGGCTCTTGAACTTGTTACCTACAAAAAGTTTAGATTTAATTATAACCGTATGTTATCTAAGCGACGTTGCTAATTTCAGAAATTCGAATTTAAGAATTTCCATTTGATATGCTTCGTTAGATACATATGTATGCAAACAGCTGCCAGTTGTGCTTAAACTTTTGTCATATCTTTTCAATAAAATGGAAACCAGAAGAACCGTTTCCAATTTTTGAAATTTTTAATTTATTTAGTGTATTCTTAATGTATTGAATTGTAAAAGTGTTTGTTTGCCTGGAAATATGCCAACAATAAGATAAGCTCACAATGACGAGGGGCGACACCGCTTCGTTTTGGCCCACTGGCGATATTTAGGGCTCCACTTTATTGGCATTCAACGGAAAGTCGAACGAATTCATTATATCTATATGTCTTTCAGTCAAATAATGTAGATTTGTTTACAGCTCATCAACAAATAGTATGCAGTAAAATTTGACTTAGCAATTAAAAAATTAAATTCAATTTGAATATTTATTTGACACCAAACATTTGGAAAATATTAATCATAACACGTTTGATTTTGAAGGTTTTTTCTCAAGTGAATTTTAATTTTAGAGTTTAGAGAGCATCGATTACGGGAATGATTGTATTCATGCAATTTTGATATCTGATATGAGTCAAATGGAAATATTTTAGCTCAGAACTTGATTCATAACAGTTCTTTTCAGTTTTCTGCGAGAACTGCTGGAAAAGTTTCTTTCACTTATAAATGTTTTTTTAAAAAGCTTACTTTTTATCTTTAAATGTTTTTTGATTCATCTATGGCTATCATTTCTCGAACTTTCTGTTCTTTTTCGGATAAGAAGTAGCATCACAATATTGAAATAGTACAGAAAATTTAAGTAAGTATAAAGTGGAGTGCCACTATTTAAATGATATCTCTTTTGGCGTCCAAGCAGTTTGAGAAGTGTTTCAGAATCATGAAAATAATATAAAATAAAATTCGGGATGGATGACAATTAAACGTTGTATCTTCATTCACATGAGTTAAAATTGATCAAAATCAAATATGTTGTATTGGAAGGATTATAAAATTCAACTAGAGATGGTGAAAACATGTATTCATCTACACTCTGTAACAGAAAAGTATATTGGCAATGATTTTGATATTTTCGACGCCATTGGCTGCGCGTTTTCGTTTTAAACGATATTGGCGATTATTTCGGGCGAATTAACTTTCTTTTGACGCCTTTGGACTACTTCTAAAGTCAACTTTAGCTCCTATCATCAACATTTCTGGCAACACTGACGACGAGATGGACATCCATTTTTATGGAAATGGAAAACGCATTTAAAAAATATGTGAGCGTCTTTTCAATCTTTTCAGAGAGTATAGCACTTATGATTTAGACTTTTAACGAAGACATGGTATACGATGTTCTCGTAGAAATAGTTAAATTTGAAGAAATTTGTAAAATGTTGCAGACCACAATTTATCATCAATATTTAAATAGCTCCGTTTTCCAGATTTTTCGATTTCCGATTCAATCAGAATAATAAATGCAGTCATCGATTAAAATGCTTATCGACCAAAATCCACACTTAATTATTCTTGTTTCACTAACCACCTTTCTAGATATCATATCGCATACAGTGTCAAAAAAGTAATTATTTATAAAATTAGATGCCTTCAAGCTTCGAGATATGAAAATTCTCCCCTAGTATATCAGCATTTTTTACAGCTTATCAATTCAAAGTAAAATATTTGCTCAATCAACGCTTAGTCCCGCATTTTGGATGTTCGAAGTAGCTGATCATTATAATTGATGTAATTGATGATTGGCATCTTATCATATTTGCTAAAGTAAAGCTTTTGAAGGTTACGTGAAACTATGTTAGAAAAATATCATACATCATATATTGTGTATAAGCATCCAAAGGCGTAACACATATTCTGACATATAAATGTATATGAAATTCAAATCGATTTAACTAATACACAATATCAAATACAAAACAAAGCTAACGAGTAATGAGTGAAGTGAGTTTCAGATAATTATTTAAATTTTGTCAACATAAGCATCATGTTATTGTTGTCTATTGTCTTATGAACGCATTAACAAGAAAATTCTAAAGATGAAACATTTAATAGATCAAGGTGAAGAAATTGACTAGAAAATTTACAAGCGCTACCGTGCGGTCTATGACAAGTGTACGTATTTCGTCTGAATGCAAAATGAAAATTCGTGGCAGTATACTTATTTCGAATAGGCAATTAAATTGTAGTGAAAATAATTTTAAATATTATACGCCACAACATGAGCTCGGGATACCATATTTGGCAACGGGGGTCTCAGAAAGGCTTACATAAATTCGAATGGATAAGATCGCATCCACAAGAGTTTTAACATTCCTTGAACAGCGTAATAACTACTATATAGTTTATTCATCTTAAAACAAAAAAAATATAGAACAGAGCTCACCATATAACTGGGATGAACTTTCCAAAACTTTAATAAAAAAAAGCTTCCCTATTTGTGACTTAAACAGGAAAGTTGGCCTAGATGTTGCAAGGACCATGCTCTATTCTACAACACATAGTGCGCAGCAAAACCGTAGGCTCACACAATTTGGTTAGTTTATATTCTCACCAACTACAATTCTTCTAATATTCTTTCTTCTATACATTGGCAAAATTGATTTTGAAATGTATTTAACTTCAAACAGGTAAGTACCAGAAACAGTTAACCAGCCCATCTTTAACGCAACAACACTATAACCTCGACTTGCAAATAGTCAAAATTTTAATGTTGGTTGGATCACTCAAATTTTATTGTATTGAGAATAAAACATTTGATGTAATAACTTCAATTCGTGAAAGTATAATATATTAATTTTACTGCTTTGTCATAATAATAAAATGTAGCATTGAAAGAAGTGCAGTTAGTAAAAATAAAGACAAAGAACATAAGACGAGGTTGTGATTTTTTCACGCATTGTACTTTGTCAGATAAACGAGCTGAAATTTAAATATATGTGCATGCATATATAGTTGAGAATGACTATTTTAAGTAGCTTCATACCACAAATGTACATTGACACGAATAACTTATCCTTTTAAATCGAATCGAACCGAATCAATATCATATTCCCGCAGAGAACATTTCGCAGGACAAAGTGTACTATGTAAGTAGGGCACACAGAGTTTGTTTGTATTAAATTTAACTTTTTTCACATGTTACCTGAGCTTTGTTTTCAAAGGAGAAGATAATGTGAATACTTCGTGGTCGAATAAAAGCTTCCCGCATTTATCTGCCCTCTGTCCTTGCTACCTACCTAACTACACCCGTTTAGTTTTGTCTCGTTTCTTCTTTAACTTTACGCAATTGTGAGGTTAGGAAAACATTCAAATCCTCAGATGTGCCTTCCTCACGAAGTATAACAACGATTTTGTTGGGAGTGCGCCAGTCAGACATTGTTGAAAGGACGAAACGCTCGAGGAAGTTCGATGACTGCGTTCACCTCATATCAAGCTATTATGAAATTGTTTCCAACAATGCATAGGAGAGTCTCAGTTTTGATTCATTGTAGCTATGGATTGGAATTTGTGGTAATTGTTTAGAATTGGGTCTTTTGGTATTTAACCGTCCATTTTTTCCCAAAAAGTACATCAAGGTTGTTACAAATAGAAATAAGTAAAAAATGAAGTGGGGGCGTGAAAATATGTATTAAAAAAATCATTTCGGTCCTTGAAGTTAAAAATATTTTTCTTTGAAAAAAAATCTTAAAAAAATCCTTATGACATTGTTCCAACCATCATCTAGTAACATTAAAAACTGAATAAAGAGCCGTACATTTTGAAGGCAAAATGAAGTGTGTTGTTCGAATGGGCGACAATACAACGTGTTAACGAGTTAATGTATATTTTCACTAGTGGCTATTAATGATAAGGGTAGCTTGAAAATTGGAGTTTCGAGTGCTAAACACTGAATTTTGAGAATTATTTTTGGCAATTTTTCATCTACCAATGAAATTTTGATGTTTGATTGGTGTCTAGTTAAAAAGGTCTCACCGAATTCTATGCCGGAAATCAATTAAAATAAGGGACATGAGCACGACATATCCGACATGTTCCACCGGAATTTCGACGCCATTCGTTTTTCATGTGACTTCATAAAAAGAGAATCATAATGTACGTCTCGCAAACTTATGATTTTGTCATAAACATTAAACCAAATTTGATTGATGTTCAAGAGATAGGTCTGTGAGCAAGCTTGTCATGCTAAGGTTCTAAGTGACGAATAAGAAGGCTGTAAACTGATATGATGGACCATATACTTAGTAAGCTTTGTCTCACCGATTGTCATTCCGGAGCTAAGCAAAAAAGTCAAATTGTCTTCAAAAATTAAAGCTTACCTAGCACACGCTAAGACACCGAGGCACTCCAGGGTTGCCAACATTCACCTGATAAGCCTGCACATCAAATAACACATCTACATTGAATTCATCAATGAACACCGTCGATTGATTGCCAATATAATTTCGCGTTGGTGGTTACTTGAAGATTTTTCGAAGGCAGACGGCAATTATGAATGTTATTTACATACGAAATGTTTTTCGATTTGCTCCGCAATTGTTCGTTCTATATTCACTATAATGATTCACATATGTTACACTTTTCACCGGATATCTTATTAATTCATTGTGCTGCATTCATTTCAAACGATTGATTGCACGACAACGAGCTTGTTTCTTACTTTACAATCAACATTAATCTAGCCCACAGCTATACCACATTTCACTGGAGTTGATAAAGCACTTTACTAACGAATGAAACTTGGTTTGGGCTTTCCAGAAATCTATCAATGCATGTATGATATAAAATTATTTTCTCCGATGAATAACAGCGATGAACGAATAATTTCAAGGTTGATTTACCGAAAATCGAATTTTATATTCCGCTATGCAGTATGGTTATTCTCGACAAGAATTTTATTGCGTTGACAAATATAAACCCGTTTTTTGCGTGTGTACATCAACGTGCTTGACAGAAGTTTCGAATATTCAAGCGCAATCAACTTGCAATTAAATTTATTTTTATTGCGCCAGTTAGGTTAATGAAACTATTTTATCTATTAAACATTTAAATCAGAATAACTCTGAACGGATTTTTCACACCCGAAATCTATTCCGAGACCGAGGAGACGCCAAATTGGGATTGAAATCTAAAATGAGGCCATTTAATCGACAAAGATTTTTCGCATATCGGAATGAAATTTTCGTTGAATTTTCCTCAAAGTTTCTCTGTGATTTCAATTTTTTCGAATGTGATCTTCGCTCACGCGGTGGAAACTCGTACGAATATTACAACCCGACCGTTTCAGCGATTGAACTTTCCTTTTTTATCTATGAACATCGCAAAGTAGATAAACACACGAAAAATCGAGCGAAATAAAGCAATGAAACAGGACGAAGACGACGACGACGTGTTGCGACCTAGAAGAAATGTGGAGGGGAAGACTAACACAACGCCCGAAGGATACAGAAAAGCTTTTGAACGCTCGCGGTTTTATTTTCCACCATTCGATCCGCTCGAATTTGGTCGATAATGCCCCGATATCTACTGTATTTGAACTCGTCTTTCATCGTTGGCCTCTTTTTTTTGAGATTTGAGCTCTACGTCATTAGCAGGGGTCAAATCGAAACTTTTTTCGACGCAGATTCGTGGTACGTTGCTCTATATATCACGATCCCAATGAAAATCACCAACAATTCAATTGTCGCAATTCTCGACAAAGGGGTTTTTTCTTTGGACCTACATTGAAATATTCACCGAAGCACAGCTTTTCACGACGTACTCCCGAAATTTTCACATTCGAAATCCACGAAATTTTCAGAACTTCACGTTACGCGTGTTGCAAAGGACAATGCGAAAAGTATTGTCATTTCCGGAAATATGGCTGAACCGTGTATTTTCCCACAATCACGGAGAGCAAGTCTTTACTGGCAAACGGAATGAGGACATTGATGCAAATGATTCTTTGCATTTATTGAAAAAAACGGAAACGCGAGCGACGCACAAACCTTCCGCAACAACATCGGGTACAATTCTAGTTGGACGAGATTCGAAAAAGATTTTCGTGTTCGACCGTTCGAGGAGTTTAGGCTGGCTGCTCTGCACGCACACCAACGAGATAGAAGCAATGCGACACGAGCTTTTTCACAAAGCAACTAGAAGACACGAGCACGACACGGCTCTACAGTCTACACTTTTAAATCAATACTCATGATTGGCAAAGAGGAAAATATTGCGACGGCGTACACCAATAGTCCAACAAACTCTACACAGTCCTACTTCGTGTAGCTACTACCCTCCGACTCCTTGTTCGAGCACTATACCAGCACGAAGCAGAAAGTCTCCCAGC
This sequence comes from Oxycera nigricornis, assembly GCA_963942545.1. Lineage (NCBI taxonomy): Eukaryota > Metazoa > Arthropoda > Insecta > Diptera > Stratiomyidae > Oxycera > Oxycera nigricornis. The sequence continues at coordinate 118,777,499 of OZ012660.1, read as the reverse complement.
GAATGTTAAACTATGGAGTATGTAGCTTTCCAGGACTCCGTCCGCGTTCAGGAAACTTAGTAAGATTACGAGTTTATACCGCCAAAGTGTGTTGGTATAGAGAAAACTCTTAAATAACCAATTTTTAATACACATCACATTCCTTTACGCTTAGTTCGAAAGGCAATGGCGAAGGTAGCTACTTCCTAGTCGTCTATTCATTATTCATTGTTTTATTTAATCGGACAGTTCTGCTGTACGCCATTTCATTAAAAATATTTTCCACCTCTTGCAAAAAATCTATTTTCAGAAAATCGCTTTAAGAAAGTTTCGTATCGGCGAGTGTCACACGTTTTCGAGATACAAATGAAAAAGTCAGCGTATCCGAGGCGATTTTGTGAAAATTTATATCGTTCGGTGGGAACGATTAGCGTCACAATGAATTAATATGATTGGCGATTATGTGTGCATACAAGATTATGTGTTTGTCTGTCCAGTGGAGGTTAAGTTATCGAATTGAACGCAATAAAATCTACCTAAATAAGATTACATACCTATTATATTTCACACTGTTACTAATCACTCGTTCTAAAACACTTGAGGGATAAAATATTAGCTATGATAAAAATGGGGTTTGTGGAAAGGATTACTAAACAAAATTGTATTTCTAAATTATTCGATCAAGGCTGCAGTTTAGTTTGATTATGTTTTTTGGTGCTCTTTATTTTTAAAATGAATTCACTACTTGCTTGAAAATAGTTATATATGTTTCCACCATAGCAATTTTTTCGAAACCAATTTTACTTCTCTTTACTGTGTGCATGAAAATTTGGTGATATTATTTTCGCTTGCTCTGCTTGTGTGATGTTTTCCTTGATTCTTTAAACTAATCGCTCATTAGCACGAAATTGACTTCTATGTTCAATTTTCTTATCCAAAAAACAAATACAAATAATTCGAGCGAAATACCATTGCATTCAATGTTTCATTTAAATTCGTCTTGTCTTTTAACAACAAACTGTAAAGCAACGACAATATGATGGGAAACGAATCAAATATTTCATCAAGATTAACACTCGCACCTATCACCGCATCATTCTGTTGTAAACTAAAAACCACAGGGTTTATTTTTAATATTGTTGTTGTCATCGCACAAGTCTTTGTATCTGTGTTGCGGCGTCAAAATAAACCCGTAATTATATGGATCTCTATTTTCTTTTTAATTCCTATTTCGCAAAAGCCAATTTATTTATAGATATTTTCTCGTTTTCGTTACATTTTGATTCGCGGCAGTGCTCACGAACACTTTCCTAGAATCGAGCTTAACTTTGCCGTCAAGAGAGAGGAAATCAAAGGACCTCACGTAAATGTCAACTACGATGAATGCAACAAGGAAATCCACAAAAATGTTCATTTTTTTACACAACCACTGCTTCAATTTTCTTTCATTGTTGGAACACGTGTTTATATAGTATTTAACATACACTTAGAAATTTTTCCAATTTTTCACTAAAGCTTACCTGCAACGACATGTTCCCAAATTTTCATCGCTTAACGTCTGTATTTCGCCAACTATTCGAATTAATGGGATGATTTCGTAAGTTGATGAAACACTGATATCATTATCACAAATTCTCACACTATCACGAATTCCTTGCACAAACGTGTTGCATATTTTGAAAGTAACCAAATTTTATATATCTATTTTACAGCGATAACGCATTTCATAGTTCGTCGAGCTAGGTGCAAACATATTTTTAAATTAAAAGGTCACAAGCTAAATATCATTCTGAGCCACCCTAGCGCCACAAAAATCTCTTCACAATACAGTATCTAATAAATTATTATCATAATTTTGCATTGCTATCAAAACTGAGTATGCAAAATTTCACAAAAATCGGTAGTTTAATCGTTTAAATGAACAGTGCTGCGAATTTTGTACACGGTCCAGCATATTCCATAATGCTTGATTTGATCGTGTTAGGTGATGTTGGCTAAAGGTCTCCAAACTATGATCCATGTAGGTTGATTAGCTAAAGCAACCTGGTAAATTATTTTTGTTCAGTTCGCTTTAAAAAATGCACTCATAGAAAAAAAACTACTCGGGCATCAATTCCAGGCGATAATTACAGCATATTCACACTATTACATTGGAATATAATACTGATTGCAAAAGTTTTATTTACGAATAGCAACATCATAATGGCACTTTTAGTAACTTATTATTATCCCTGCCAAAATTTTATTTACGAATAGCAACATCATAATAGCACTTTTAGTAACTTATTATTTATGAATAAAATTTACGTTAAATTGTGCATTATCATTATACCTGCAAATTTAGAACATCAACTACAGCATTTCTAACACAACTATCAGCACGGCTGGTAGGATGTAAATAAATTTACATAATTCACCAAGACGAATGTAAGGATAGAGCCAATTGCTGATCCAATTTGCTGAATTGCACCAACCCAAACGAGAGATTTCCCACCTTGTGAGCGCATCACTGTAGTTATACTTAGCTTTATATAGCTGACAAGGCCAACCAATAATGTCCAACAAATTATCTAAAAAAAAGAGCATTAGTAATTGATTGATTGCATAAAGATTGCCTGTTTACAATCAAAATTTCTCCTATCATCATCCCGATCAGTGGCGGTGTAGGACTTAATACAGCGGTAGCAAGGGTATAGCAGCTTAAAACGGCGCTGCACAGGACCATAGCAACGATTGATCGAATACTTGAGTGCGGTAAGTAAATGGCGAGGCAACAGGCAATAGGATTTGCCATTGAACTTAACGACACCGCCAGGTGATAAGCTACATTGCCGTACGGCAGGCATGAATACGACTGCAGGCTGGGAAATACTCCATTTCCAAACATGCACACAACCGCCATTAGTACAAGGAGCGATATGTAGCTATTAGAGGACAATTGTCTCATCACCATCATCTTGCCTTGATTTACTTTACTTTCAGGTACATCGTATTCATAAGAATTGCCATTTCCAATTTTGACTGCCGCATAATTATCCTTGCATACTTTAAGCTTTTCCAGCAGAACAAACGCTACTGTACTGCATACCATCATTGCGAACACAAAAAAGAAAAATTCTTGCGTGCCAAATCGAGCTGGTGGCATGAATTTCTCAAATTCGGATCCCGTCGTAGAGTTAGTTGGTATACACTCTGCGTTACCTCCAACTCCCTGAATCAGAGCTATGACACTCGGCAAGAATCCACTCAGTCCTTCTCCGATGAAATACATTATTAAATACGTTTCGGGAAATCGACCCATGTACGGCATGAATAAAACAGAGCTTGTACAACCAGTCAAGGCCAAAAAAAACACTAAGATAAATAGTACTATACTATACTCTTGGCCATTCACCACAGCTTTTTCAGAGTAAAAAAATGACATCATGATCGATGCCAAAGTTCCAGTCACTAAAACTCCATGGATTAAATATGAGTCCTTAATCTTTTCACTTGAAGACAACTTTTGAATGATTGTATATAATAAAGGTCCAATATTTCCTATTTGAATGATGACCACCAGATAGGATGGCAAGCTCCAGCCTTCTGGGGCTCTCTCTACAAGCAATGGTAGCTGCACATATGTCGAATTTACACCAATCCATGTTCCTATTCCGAACAGTATTGAAAGGATATCAACTGTAAGGCTTCTATTCTTAAACGCATTTTTGACTTGGGATACTCTTAAATGCATTCTGCCTTGTAGTAAATTTGAGTTCTCTACCAAATTTTCGGATGTATTGTCACTGCGAAGAATATAAGAAAACAGTGTTAAATATTATCTATTTTATTTATTTATTTTCAAACCAAATCGCATCAAAAATCATTAAAATGAAAGGGAAAGTGGATTGGAAACTGGACGGGCTTCCGCAAGCGCTTTTAGCAAATTCAGTTTGTTAGTGGCTTTAGTGATGTTATGTGACTAATATATGCCCATACTGTTGTACATTTCTTCGAATCGTGAGTCCTACATAATTTATTGATGCAAACTGAGTATGTGTACCCAAATTGAAAAAAAATATTTTTTTTTGAAAGCAGAAGCCTACCTCAATTGAATTATTGAGAATTGTTTATTTCAGCGTCGTGTCAAACAAATTCAACTTTTAAGCTACAACGGATTAAAAAATATAGGTGAGTAACTATCAATAAGACAGAGAACATTTAATTCTCGTTATCATGGCTTAATTCGATTGAAATTTATTACTTATGTCGCGACTAGATTACAATCTTCAGTTAAAATTAAACACAGCAGCGGTTTAGTTTTTGTAGTTTTTAAAGAGCCGGTAGAATATCGACCAAAATATTTAATGAAAAGACCTGGCAACAAGACACTATTTGAGAATTAAGTTCGAAGTGCAAATTACTTTATGAATCGTATTAACCAACCCAAAGTCGGTATGATTGATTTTCAAATCATTGTTAAAACTATGCTAGACTATCGACAGCTAACAGACCCGCACTTTTGAATAAATTGATTAGAAAGAAGTTTACCTTAACGTTCCGTCGCGTTCTAATCCTTGTAGATGAATGCTGCAGACTTCATGATTTGGTGATAATTTGTCTTTACACTTCATTATCGTATTTTATTGCACACAAGATTATGATAGCAGATTCAGTTGTAGTGATAGCGCTTACTATCCTTTTTGAGATAAGCTGCAAAAAGTTATGACGAATGGTGGGTTAGTTTATCATATTCAAATGGGCAAATTTATTGTTCATGTTTGACTATTACTTACAGAAAATATCTCGTTCCAATTTCAAATTACATACAATCGTTACATTTAGTGATATCAATGGGCAAAAATGTAATTACCAACTCATTAACAAAGGCGAGAATGGGCGTCATCGAAAACAAACGGAAAAATTTAACAAATCAAAATTGAAAAACTGCACAACACCTAGAAAATACTTTGACTAGAAATTCAGAGCTTACTTTTTAGAACATTGGGCACAACTTTATTTTTGACTTCAATGCGTTGAAGTAAAGGCATAAGGCATACAGGCATTTTTTCAGTCATTAGATTTTTCAAAACCTAATGGACCTTCGTATCAACAAAGACTTTCATCATGCAATTCCAGAAAACGAAGTTTCTAAGGATTTTTTCTCGTTCAAATTGAAAAGCACACATACGAGCTCTGGCAATGACCCGACCAGTAAATAACTGCAGTAAATAACGCAGAACCGCGGGCCGCACTTGACAGTGTGCTTTTTATATGGTCGATTGGCTACTGTGCTTATGCATGGTATAAAGACTAACGAAGGTAACCTCACTAGAAAATCGTCATCCTATTTCGCTCGCACATCTGACTCACATTGCGTCACCTATTCACTGAAATTAGGGCTACCAATGTAAAAAATCGGAGACGGCGCGAATGGCAGCCCAAAATATAACGACATTTCACATTTGAATCTAGCGTTGCAAAAACGCCACATATTAAAATTTAGCAAATTGTCAGGTAACAAAAACGAATGTTTACTGTAATCAATATTACAGCTTAGGAAACAAACAAATATTCTCTAAAGAATATTCAAACGGCACATTATTCATCTTTTTCTTCCAATACGTGTCACTCCACCCAGCAGGAAAATCACATCTTGTATGCCGCTAAGTGTTGCTGAAATTTCTACTGGGCAAAATGTCATGATTGTCTCAACACATGACGTCACCGCAGCTTCGGAAGAGACTACCTATTCGTCTTTATACCATGGCTATAACCGGCCCTGAGTCTATGCAGCATATGAAGATAATCTACACAAGTGCGAATGATATATTTCTTATTTTGGTACCCCACAAGCTCGTCTGCAATGGTTCCCAATTTTAACTAGTCCTACAACTCACTCCGTGGAACTGGTTAAAAAATATTATGACTCTAATCCATAAAAAGCAGCTCCCTACCACAGAACTAGTTCTTTTTCCGACTGCACTGTTCTAAACTCCGCCGAATTCTATCCATAATCCCACACATCGGCCTCACAACTCTACATTTTCATAAATTTCCACATAAAATGTTTGCAGCACTTTTCGATACTTTCTTGCTCTTGCTCGCTTGAGAAATGAAAAGGCATTACGCTCTTTTTGGAAATAAAGATGGCTTTTGCATCTTCCACTCATGATCAGTTCGCCAGATGAAAGTGTTGGTGCTATTTACTACGCTTTGGCCGTGAGCCAAAAGAAAGAACTACACCCTTGCGGCCATCTTGTTATGAATGCCATTTTGGCTAGTGATTTTTACAGGCGAAAAGGGGCAAAATAGTTGCAGACTGGCTGACAAGTAAGATACCACATTGCTTACAATGTTATTTTTCTAAGTAAAATCAGAGGTTCTGCTACTTACCTGGACTTCTGTATCGTTCTGTCGCCACAACTCATCCACGCGATCCGCTGTCACTGTTCAAGCTCTTTTACTAACCAATAAAAATCTTTATCAGCGTTGCTTGCTTTCGAATGTTCCATGAGTTTATTTACATCAAAACTCGCTAATGTTCACACTCGATGACGTAGAGACTAACTACAAGGGGAAAATTTGAATAATCGAAATTCCACCGAAGTTCTGTTAAGACGATTGTGATAATTCGATTTCGATTGCGTTTGAAAACAGTACGAGTGGCATATGGTGCAGTTTAGATTGACTGGGTCAATCAACCCTTAGCTAAAAAAAAGTTTAACTCATTCAATAAACGAGTTTCTGAGTGGAATATCTAATGCAGCCTATTTTGAGTGTATGACAATCACCTAATTCGATTTTTTTCTATCACCGGCTTTTTAATAAACAAACAAACGACTTCGCTCCCTCCACAAAAAGAGAGCATGTGAACTAAAACATTCGGAAATAACAAATTTCATCCGAAGTATTTACCGAATGCTTCCGAAAATTGACGTTACCTAGGCACTGCCAGCTGTACAGAGGACAAGGTATTTCGGCGTACTTTTTGAAATTTTTTAATCCAGAACGTATTGAAGGAAGGCGGTGTTATGCATATTTGTTAGCAATCTTCCATTCGAAAGGAATCTTTCCAGAAAAAACTGTCCAAAAGTTGAAAATTTCGATTACGATTTTCGGACCAGATACAATAACTTCCTATATGGCAAGTAAATTAAAGTAAGCAATTTATTTGCGTAGCTAACAAGGGTATGATTTATTGGAAAAAGAAGCGAGTAATCGTGAAAATGCTTTGATATTAGTTACAATGTTAAATGTAAGAACAGGAATTCAGTTCGTGGCATAGTATTTTTTGTGAGTTGCACTTCTATTCCCTATTCATTATAAATAATTGTAAGTTCTAATTATACTGATTATAACTAAAAATTAGTTTACCTTCAGTAAGTTTATATTGTTGCGTTATTTTTTTATCAAAATATTTGATTGATATTTATAGGCTTGGACCGCAATGTTTTTAGCTACAAAATCATCTATTATTCAATACCATCGAAACTGGACAACTGATTTATTCACCTAAATTAGTCAGTTAATTTTTTCAACTAAAACTAACTTACATAGTTGAAAAAAGTTAGATGAAACTATCAACTCAACAACTAATTTAGTTGAATGTGTAGATGTTCTCAACTAACAACTATTAGTTATTATTTGATAATGTTATTTAACTTCCACCCAGCACATAAGAATCGTGCCGCGTTTTGCAAAAATAATCTTAGGAACATCTAAAAACAAATGGTAAAAAAACCTACACAATGCGCATCATTCACAGTGTAAAAATTCAATTTGTTCGAGTTGTTTGAGGTTTCATTGCCATCCAAAAATAACCAAACTGTTTACTCAGCAAACCGAGTCCGATTTTTTTGTTACACAAAAAGATAAGGACCACATGAAATACTTTTCCGTCCGCTACTTAGCATGAAACCAAGTTGTGCATTTAACGAGTGTTGATTATAACATATGTATCTGACCTTGGTGGCCTAGTCTTGTTAGTTTGACCGTAGATTCTCGAAGCAAATTTTTCAAATACATATATCTTTTAAATATTGATTTAAAAGATATATGTATTTGAAAAATTTTCATTACGGATTTGACGTAATATCATCAAAAGAATCTCTTAATTGTAGCTTTTGATAAAGAAATAACCGGAGGTCATTTTAGCCATACTGAATATGTATGACAAGTGAGTTTGTATGAAAAAACAAATCCACTCTGTCCATTAAACGCGAAGTAATTAACTAACAAGTCCATGTGGAAATTCGCCTTCGTACATGCATGCGCAGTATGTATAGTTATTGTAATCGACTTTACAAATTCAAAACCGGAAGGTGTTGACGAGGATAAACAAAATAAAGTAATGTTTGATGTGATAACAACTGAACTTTTTGTGAAGTGTAAACTGGAAAAATTGGTAACACTGCATTTGGAAAAAAATACTTAAAATGTATCTAAATAGATAGCAATCTTCCGACTTTATTAAAAAGTCTTCCTATGAAAATAACAATCTGTTTATAAACACTTCACAATTGTTCCCACAAAACCTATACGACACCGAAATTGCAGAGCCTCAATCATAATAAATCATGTTCTTCAAATATGCTTCACTTATGCGCGCACATTTTCTCTTTATACCATCTTTTACTTTCACTGCAACGTGTGTTCACACACTTCGGACAGCGATTCAAGAATTTCGGATTGATTGGTTTATTTTCCTTTAAATGCGTTGCCACTAGATCAGTTAGAGCCTGAATGAACAACGGATGATCGTTGGGGGCTATAGCCCGATGGATCTTTTCCACGCCGATCTTAGGTCATGCAAATTATTTATTAGAGCGAGGTTCACTTTCAATAAAACAAAACGCAAATTACCTCTTTTCCAAGTTCCTCACAATATTCAATGTCCAGCTCGTGAAGTGTTTCAATGTGCTCATTTACAAATGCTATAGGTACGAGTACGAAATTTTTCTTACCTTGTTTCACGTAGCCCTTGAATAACAAACGCACTTTACTTGATATTAAGAATTCTAAAGAAAGCTGTTATTTACCCTTAAGGCATCATCCGTAAATGGTTGCAACCAAGGTAGTGGGCCCACCTTTGATTGCCACACCAAGCTGTGAGAATTGCAATAGTCCAATTCACGCATTACTAACTCAACTGTAGCACCTACTTCTGATGGATATGCATCACCGCGATTCACAGCCCTCAATGGAAGCGAATGGGCGGAGAAGAGGATGATCACGTCTTTTCGCTGTTCTGTTGGAAACTTATTTAACTCGTCCCTAACGCGTTCTGCGAACGTTTTGACAAGCAAGGGATGAGTTGCCCATCGATCAATTACACTCCACTCAATGCTCGACGGAAAGTTTCTAAAATCATATTTGGTCAAATGCTACCATGTCAATACGTGAACTCACTGATTTTTGTAGTGCGTGTAAATTGAATTAAAGCTGGAACCAGACGTCGCACAAGAATATTGGGGATATTGCGAGAAAATCACCACGCGTTCCGGGTTGTCTCTAGTTATAAGACTTGCATGAAGGTGTGTAGTACCACTAAAAAGGCATTGATTTACTTTTCTATTTGCACGAGCGTATCCTCCGTGAGAGGATCAACGTAACGGAATCCGACATAATGTTTGTGCGGCGCTGTATTTGGCGAGATCCGATCAAGTTCTTTGCACATAAGTTCTCCTTGTACATTAGTCCACTTGAGGATTGGCGACCCACCTCCGATTTCTTCATATTTTTTTATAACTTGTGGCGTTCGACGCTGTGCTATCCACGGTCCAAGCCTGCTTTGCGCGGGAAGCTGGATCATGTCCCGATCCGTCATGATGCGAAGCAAGTAATCGCCGACTTGGTCTGTGTTTTGCGGTCCGCCCATATTCAGCATGAGCACTGCAGTTTTGACTGATGCATTCTTCACGACGGATGTCGCAAAATGCTTTTTGTAGGCGGAACAAGCGAGTGACACTAAAAGTAAATATATTTTGTCGTGACGCATCGTTTTTTTGATGTTCTATGAAAATGCATTCGGACAAAGAGAATGTAAGATTATACGAAGCTATCAAATGAACTAGCGACCAATGGCGAAGTAGAAGAAATGGGAAATTTAGGGGACTATTGATTACTACTTATCCTAAGTACGAATATTGGCGTATTTAAGTGCAATACATTTGTAATAAATTTGCAGACTCCATTGACAAACCTGTGGCCTTAAATCCAGATATAATCATTGTTTTTGCGTTCACTTTAAAGACACAACAGCACCTGCACTTGTCAATCCACCGACGGAAGAGAGAGAGACGCGGGCAAGTCAGCTGGCACTACAATTGCCAGTGTGACATCTATCTTGCGCGAAAACTTCACCACTTTAAGGTTATGCTATCCGGCGACGTATTTACGGTTTGTTTGCGACTGCCGCAACTGTCTAAAGTGAAATAGAAACGGGGATACACGGACTACGAGCATGAATCGACCCATTGCGTACGAGCCTTTAATACCACGACGCGGGCTGTTCCGCGCCAGCTTTGTAGCGAAGAACCAGGACCATCAGGACAAAAATGAAATTCTCTCCCTGACTATGACGCCCGTCGAAGTGCGCCAACTGATTGATTCGAAAGAAAGTAGTGCTTCAATCTTGGATTCGGCGTTTGGTCTGGGCCGTTCCGCGGAACCAGATCGAGTCAACGAAGCCGTCGACGAGAGCACCGCGACAGAAAAAGCGTCCACACTATATTCGCAATTCCTCGAGATCCTCCACAGTCGGACGAATGAGGGGGAAGTATTTGAAATTGTGCAGGACATGATCCAGGCGTGCGCAGATGTTTTAGACGAAGTAGAGAAATCTGGGCGAGGTCTGAATGACAAACACCGCGCAGGGAACTGTCTGTGGCTTCGGCAGGAACGGGACACCTGGAGGCTGCTGTATTGTCTCTACAAAGACCGCGCGACACTCCAAAAAGAAGACGTCGAATGCGATGTGCCCCCATTGGACGGATCAGAGAAGGACGTTGTAACGCATCTCTACTCGAGTAAGATCCCAACCGGTTCCGACTACGACATATTTCGTCGTATTTTGAAAAGATACCCGTCAGCTCCTGCGTCCGACATGCCGGATATCGACTACAATCATCTCCTAATCATTACCTCTGTCTTTCCTCATTGCATCGTCCGTTGCTTACAAAAAAGGCTACCTCCTAGGCGATGAGTATCGATATGGGAGATAGTATAGAAATCATAGCAATTAGTCGCTGTGAAGTTCATGTAACAAATATATTTACAAACAATAATCAATACTCTTCCAGATATATCAGTCTAATTAATATAATTCCTATAGACAATGCAAACCTCCGAGAATATCAACTGATCGTGGACTGGCTGGAGCTATGCGCACTCGAGACAAATACCATGCAGGTGGCACACTTCACCGATCGAACAATAAGCTGGGAAAACACATTGCTGCAATTGAAGAACCCCGAGAAGACAGCATTTGAAAGTAAACGCGCAATCGTCACTAGCCTAGATCCGGATGCTCCCGTGCGAGAACGAAAACCACTCCACGATTTGGATATGGAGGACGAAGCGCGACTTGCCAGACAAATATTCCTAGAAATTCGACAAGGGCGAATAGAACATGCTCAAACGCTTTGCGAACACTGCGGTCAACCATGGCGCGCAGCTATTCTTGAGGGATGGAGGCTACATAATGACCCTAACTACGAGTCGTCGAATGTAAATCAAAAGCTCCCGGTTGAGGGTAATGTACGGCGCGATATCTGGAAAAAGTGTGCTTGGATGATGGCCGACAACAAGAAATTCGATGAATACACGAGGGCAATAGCCGGTGCTTACTGTGGACATCTAGACTCTTTGAATGGGTCCGTGAGCAACACGTGGGAGGACTTACTGTGGGCCTACTTGAAAGTACAAATCGATATTCGCGTCGAGAGTGAGATCCGTTCATGTTGTATGCGAAACTATCTACCCTTGCCAGAAAGCTACTGGAATGGAAAAATGTCGCTCGAGCAAATATTCGACGAATTGTCGGCAAACAAGAATATTGCTATTCAACAATCTGCAAAGGATCCGATGCGAATCATCCAAAAATACTTGATTCTGGATGACATTCCCGAAATGATGCGAGAGATTGCAAAGTGGTTAAACAAGAAACCACCCGGGCACCCTCACATGCTGCGTTTCTTAGCGCATGTTGTATTGTTTATGAAACAATTGGGAAAAGATTTCCAGGAAAATATCGCCGATAATTTGATCAAGACTTATGTGGAATGTCTTATAGAACTTCGTGATCCGCAACTAGTAGCGTTCTATACAGCAGCATTGCCTGGTCACATGCAAATCTTACTGTTCTCTCAATACATGGAAACGATTAAAGAAAGTGCAGCAAGAAAAGCTGCACTTGAAGAGGCATTATCGGGAGGTTTGGACGTGGAAACGATAACGACGTACACCGTGGAGCGCATCAGAAACCGGCAAGAAGAGGTGTTCGAAAAGCAGCTACAAACTGTAATCGGCATAATGGATGAAGAGAAAATATCTGCGATAGAATGGCTCACATTCTATCCACAACAAAGAGGTGAACTCCTGTGGCAGGTTAATGCCATGGTGCGCACATTCTTAGCGGAAGGCAAAATAGAATGTGTTCGCGAAGCCATCAAGATGGTATCCAGTGATTCAATCGCGCAAATCATCGCCACATTTGGATCAAAAGACAATCTACCGAGAAAGGAAGAGTGCAGTATTAAAGAATACCTCTGCCACCAGACTTACTTAGCTGCAATCGACGGTTTTAACGAATGGTTGCATTCTTATCATAACCGCCCAAAGGAACCGGCTTTTATTAAAACTAATAAGACATTTACCGAACAGATAGCAACAGAGCATAAGGAACAACAATATCAAATTGAGAAGGATCGTTGGAAGGCAAGTCTGGAAAACCAGATGCAAAGTAAGAGAAAATGCACAAATAAAATTTAGACTAATTGCGCGTCTTTTCAGCCACTCGGGACCTGCTATTCAACGTTTTACTGTTTCCAGACAAAGGTTGGCTAGTGGACCCAGAGCCGTTGAAAAGTGTCCTCGACGACGAATTATTGGCTTGGGAAAACAGAGCTGTCCAACTCGAAAATCTTCGCAAAGTTTGCATTCCCGAGATCGTTTTGCTGCTACACAAAGTTATGCACTTGTCCGCCGATTACAAAGGATGCATTCGCTTGGCGGATGAGATAGCTTCGGAGCAACGACAGCTGTACAAGGTTTACCCCAAGCATCAGTTGGCCGAAACGCTCTCGAAAATAGCGGAGTCGTCGTTGGCGCTGATGGATTCCAAGTTGGATCCCTGGGGATATATCCCGACATCGTAAATATGACTTGGTTTCGATTTACATTGAAGAATAAACAAAGAGCGGATGGAGCCAATAAAAAGCAATTCAATTTCCGGTAGCGTCTTATATTGCTATGAAAAAGCAGGACTCTGGTTAGTACCATCTATTTCTTCTTCGCGTTTGCAAATACGGTCAAGTATTTTCCGCGCGTCATCTCTTTTGCTTCCATGAGGCCGAGCTGGTACGCTTGGTCGTAGAGCTTCCGGATCTCGGCTATCAGACCGTTGGTTGACAATACGCCCAGTTCTGAGGAAGATCTCGCAATAACCGATATGTCTCGCATTGCAATCTGAACTTACGGTGCATTGAGTTGAGGTCCTCCTGCGAGAGTCCTCGGGTCCAGGCGGGTGGCGAGGAGTTTATGGGCGTGTTGCTCGCATTTACGAAGTTGGATACACCTGGAACTGGCGACATTTAATTAGAGAAAACTACCACAGAAATGAATAGCCGAGTCCGTGATCCTTAGGGAAACGGATCGCTAAGGCTTTGTTACACACTTCGTTCGGGCCATGCGTCGGGCGACGCTCGACCAAGTTTCTCCATCGACAAGAGCGAATCGATTGACGATATTTCTCGCTGCGGGGCTGCAATTCGAAAGTTAGTGGGGTCGACACCGCCTGCCCGAAAACTTACTTCGCTCCATGTGACTTCCTCCCGCGCTCCCGATTACGGTAAGTGTAAGTGGCTTTTACACACACGCACTTGCGCTTTTTGTCGGCCAGAAACGGTGAAAGCGGCTGCTTCAAATAATGACTATTTCGCTACCTACTGCCTTTTCAGCAGCTGCTATCGAGGACGAATGACTTGAATGCGTTCAGGACGCTATGGCTGACAGTACAAGCAGCAGTAGTCCTCTAGTACTGCATTTCATGCCAATGCTGGACTCATGCTGCCAGTGGCCGCGTTCAAGTCACGAGCAATGGTTTGAGAGCCAGTGGTGCGTCGTGACCTTCTCATTGCCAATCCTCCTCATTGAGGTGTTCGCATCGCAACTAGTTCGCTCTCGTTCCGATCAAACTCAGTGTCGAGGGCTGTCAGCATGTCTATTTCGTCGAGGAGCAGCGGCAGCTGGCTGGCGCAGAAACCAAGTGGCATGAAGAAGCTGGCAGCGATCTTCTTCGACCTGGACAACACGTTGACGGAGACGCGGAAAGGGGACATAAAAGCGTGCAGCAAGGTAAGCCATTCGTCCTCGATGCAGCTGCTGAAAAGAGCAGTAGGCAGCAGAATTAGTGCGTCGTCAGTCAATTTCAGCAGGCGAATTGCAGCAGAAGCAGTCGTGTGCTGGCAAGATCGTACTTTGAACTTTTCAGAATACTTCTGTTCGATGTTCTGCGTTCCATCAGAATTGTTTCTTTAGTGGACTAGAGCCACTGCAGCTGAAGCAAATGCGAAACCCGCTGTTGACAGCACCAAGTAGTTTCCGGGTGACGAGGGACGGGCTGATCTTCCTTATTCTTTCTGTTTCGGTGTGGACACCCTGTGACGGTGTGCCACCCTGTGGCAGTGAAATGAGAAAATCTAGTGATTCATCACCAAATAAATGCTAAAGTCGTACGAGATGCATGAGAGTGATGACTGTATTACATAATTAGATACGTAATTAGACTATTAATATTAGTTTGCATGCTGCACGCGCGGTAACCACGGAAATATTCGATTATCGACAGTTTGATGGTCGCTGCGCCATGTTACATTTTTCCAGCCACTATGACGTTTCTCGTGACAAGTATAATTTGACGCTGGTTGTTTACACCATTTTGCCCCGATGATTGGAGTTTTGATTTTGGATCTCAATCGAAATTTGACCGCAACGTTTGAAGTTTTCGGGCAAACTAAAACAACTTTCTTTAAAGCCAAATTGGAAAAGAGAAGCGTCGATGACAATCCAGCGAATCTGATTTAAAAATGTCAAGTCGACCGAATTAACGCCAGAGATTCCACTTACATTTTCCTCCGATCAGAAAAAGCACAAATAGAGAGTGTTCTTCATCGATCTAAAAGACCGTCCAATAAGACCGCAGCTTACGCCAGAGCGGTACGTTTCACAAATCGAAAATCTCGTGATAACTTTCTGGAGATTATTTTGCGTCCCAGTTCCAGATTTAGACGCGCTAAGCCAAGAGTGGCGATCACTCCCGCTCGCCTGCCCAAGCCGTTCATGCTCACGAAATATCTTAAAATAAATCTTAAATTTACGTCGAATGCGGGAATGAACGCTCTAACGGCAGTGGAGATTTTTAACTCTTGACTACGGAGCGATTAAGAAATTAGACACAGCCTCAGTCTATCGTGTATCCGACGGAAAATCGCGGTGTGAGCTTGTGGCTCGCGTAAGTAATAAATTTACTGATTTGTCCAAATTTAGTGCAGAAGGATGGCGAAGGTATCGGAGTCGGTGAAAAAATGTGCAGAAATGCTGAGTGGCTCTCGAGACGACACGGAAAAATTTGCGGCTCTCTTCATGGTAACGAAATTGGTAAAAGGGAAGGACTGCACGCCGGAGGCGAAAAAAGTTCTATTCGAAGCGATTGGATTCGATTTCCTCAAGAAGCTGCTGTCATCAAAAGATCTGCCTGATGATTGCCCTCCCCTTGTGTACAAAAGTGTGGCGCTTTCGATTTTGACGTGTTTTTGTGAAGAGGAATCGCTTGCTACTCACAAGGACATGATTACGAACATACCAATATTTCTGGATATAGTTCAAACAGCTGACGATGATGACTACGAGGACAATCTCATAGTCGTCAGTGAAGCCTACAGTTGTCTGCAAAGCATTGCTAGGTACGAGCAAGGCCAGAATGCCTTATTGGAAATTGGAGCTATACCGAAAATGTCGCAGATTTACTCTCAGCAGAGTTTCCAAACGGACGAAGCGCTTCATTTACTTATGATGATGACTAGCAAGTTCGGCACGGCATCATGGGACCAAGACCCAAAACCGTTTCACGCTCTCGTCCAACGGATCGCTCTTGATATGGAAACAGACCACACGGAGCGAAAGTTCGAGTTGTGTAAGATTCTGTCGTCGATACTTTTAAGCTGTAGAAAGGAGATTATTGCCGACTCGTTGGTTGGCGAAATTTGGCCCGAAAGCATTTTCAAGTCGCTTAGCGATATTCTGCAGAGCAAGATAGGGAAAAATCAACGGGATCCTGCGTTGAAACTGGCGGCGGCAGCACTAGAAGTACTAGGCATTGAATTCACTTTTATGGATGTGGACAAGCCGAAGCAAGTGTTCCTCCTACTGCTTCAATTAGCAGCGATTGAAGTTCGCATGCAAATGGATGATAAAAATTTCAAAGCAACTTTTGCAAACGCTGACTTGATCACAAGTTGTTTTTTGATATTAGAAAAGTCCATCAATTACATGGCAACCGACCAATTAGACTTAGACCAAAAGGAGAAACAGTCAGTCTACACAGCTCTGAAGGGTGCCTTCAACTCGGTCCTGTCTGTTATTACTCGTCTATCTAACGACAAAATGAGGGAGGGATTGGCTGGTAATGATAAAATCTTCGCATGTGCTATCGTAAGGATTCTATCATCATGGCTGGCACAGGACACTACTGCTATGCGGCCGGCAATTTACAAGGTGCTTCCTTATATGTTTGACCTGGCCAACGAAACTTTCCGGCAATGTCACCAATTTCGACAAGAAAAACGCAAAGGCGCTGCGCCAGCTGACATTCTCAGACTCATGCTGCCTGCTCTCTGTCATTTAACTGTGGAGGACGAGGCACGACAAATTATTGTTAGTACCGGGCAAGACTCTGTCCTTTTTGACATGATGCAGTCGTATTTCTCAGTCGTACACTATAAAAAACCTCCTGTTCCTCGAGCAGAGAGACTAAAGCGTATGAATGAGCCTGATCCAGTTCCAACCCCTAAGCAATGCGAAGACATGAAAGACGCTCGGTCGGCAATAGTTAGTCTGTGCAATATTTTCATGAATATTACGGTGCTTGAAGCAAAAATGGTTGACGAGAGTACGCTATTTGGTACGATTTTAAAATTCGTATTTGAGAACCTACCCGAACTTAAGGACACCCCGGATAATCTAGTATTGCATGGTCATCTAGCCGTGTTGGGCCTGCTGTTGCTGAAGCAAAAGTCCAAAAAAGTTAATAAAAACGATTTTACGATTTGCCGTTACATCCAAGCAACCATTCGTTTTCTATGGGATGCGTACACCATCGATGAGTCGAATGATCCAACTGCATTGGTAGTTGCCATGGCCTACAAGGAGCATTGGATGGAAATCGCCGAATTATGGTTTTTAGGAATGCAAACAATGTGCGGAGTTTTGCCATTAATTCCCTGGATTTCCGATTTTGCTCTTGAGAGCGGTTGGGCAGAAGGTATTGTGCAAACATTGAAGAAAGTGAAAATTGGCACATTACCGGCCAACGTAAAATCAGCCTATGAAGATTTCTTAAGCCAGCTGGTAGAAGCCAATCCACTGGTAGCTCCAGTGTTAAAAAAGGCAGACGCACTTCGAGTTTGCCGGAACCATCGATTAATGGAGTTGGGAAAGAAGTTGTTTGGCGACTAAACTCAATTAATGACTCATTACTGGCAAGCAAACATTTTCGATTTAACGTGGATATTACTTACTACCATCAGAGCATATATTATTTGAGCTTGTTAATCAATTGATCAAATTAGCTATGCAGTTTAATATTTTGTACCAGAATAACAAGAATGCTTTGATTAAGATTGTTAAATAGGTGAAATTAATGAAGAAGATTGTTTTATTTATGGAAATCCCACCAAAATAGTTTTTTTTCTCTTGAGTATTCACTCGGAGAGAATCACTTCACTGTTGCCACATTTACAACACCCAAAAATAGATTTGGGATTTGTTGAACTTTGAATGGATAGTGAAAGAGAACTAAATAGCTAAATTCAATTCAGTTTTACAAAACTCCGCCGAACATTTAGCATTTGTTCTAGTTATTTCAATAATAAAGGAGGTTTGCTTACACTCTTAAAGCGTTCGCATTGTTGCTGATCTGCCATCTGCAAGTATATTCACCTTTAGTTATAATTAGAACATGGCATCTTGGCAGCGACATACAATGTGACATTCATTTTGCACGCGAATTTGAGGGTCATGGAAAAAACACTCACTCTCAGAGAATTGCATTTGCGAAATTAAAAGACAATTCACTATCCATTATTTGTGTTTGCTTAAATTCCCTAGCATTTATTATGATTGAATTCGGCGTTATTAATTTTTTGATGTTTCGCAGCTGCATTACTTGTATCTAGATATTTCCCGCAGTGAACTCAAATAGTTTCGATTTGCATGTTGTTTAGCTGCTTGATGAGTTTCAAGAAAAATATTGGAATGAAAACAAGATAAATTTGGACCATCGCTGTGAAATTTATCTGAACAGATAGAAAACATATTCTTACTGAATTAATTTGATGTGGTACGAATAGAATATTCGTCGGTAAATGTAATCTTGAAGGATTCCTTGCTGTATTTTAGCTTCATTTTTGATATATTCTTTGGGTTTATAAATGTTTTGCGTAGATAATAGGGAGCTTTCTCAGCGTCTAATTATGTACTAAGATTTTCAAGATTTCGCATATAGCGAAAAAGAGCCATCTCCAGAAACCCTTGACTGATAGCAATTCATACGCGTTTACTTCTGACTTTCGTACTTTAAAGGCCTTAAATATTTTTAATTATTGCAGCTAACGGAACTTCTCGAAAAACAATATGGAATCAATCGCGATCAGGGAGAACAGATTATGCACAATTTTCTTCAATCATTTCGCGCGTGTCCGGACAATACACAGACAACGTTGGATTCCTGGCGCTCTTACTTGTGGTCGCAGGCACTTCCTCAGAATTATAGGCACTTAAGCGATGTAATTTACAAAAATTGGTTACAATTACGTTATCGCTATTTAGCCTTAACACCAGAATATGAAATTATGCTTAAGAAACTTAGTAAATTTTATCTTTTGGCTTTGATTACAAACGGACCCTCAAACGGCCAATGGGAAAAGATTAACAAATTGAATCTTAGTCAATATTTCGATTGCATATTGGTATCATCTGATTTACCATGGGAGAAACCAAACCCAAATATATTTCTAGCCGCATGTAACATATTAAACGTGAAGCCGCAACAATGTATAATGATTGGGGATAAATTAGAAACAGACATTCAGGTATGTTACCTAATATACTTCACTTTCATCGTAACCAACGCATTTCATTTGAAAATTTCTTAACAAAGAATAATGTGAACGAAGCCTTAAATATATTATCGCTGCTATGAAAAGTGAAATAATTTACGATGAAAAAACGTGATAGTTGTATATTTGCTGAGTTTTCCTTTTTATAGAAACGAGCAAATCTAAAGTATGAAAGTATACTGATGCGCTCAAATTCGATTTGCGGATTTCCAGGCGACCTTAATAGCAAATAGGCGGGCGTGCTTGTTCGCTCCTCTTCACCCAGAATGGTGTGGTAAATCGCCGTTTAAATTTGCCTTATTTTATCAGCAAGAAATATTTAGGATATACAAAAGCTAATTATTCGAAAATCACTCACGGGTATTTGAAAAAAAATCAATCTGGAATGTGTAGTTATGTGAATGAATCTGATTGTTTTCTTGAGTGTGTTTTAAGCAATCAAATGAATAAATTTGAAATTATTTGTATGGTTGTATGTGCGGTAGCTACTTCTACAAATTGGATGCGAACAGCTTTCCTAGATTTGTAACAAACCATACGTAAGCAATATGGAAAAGGGCGGAATTTCAATGAGTATTAAAAATTTCTGATACGAAATTGGAATTTGTAATGAGGGTACCTGATTTTGCTAGATTTATTTAGCACAGTCGGCTTTCATCACTGCAAAATGTTGATGTCTCATTTACGTCCGACATTCAGAGAAAGAAAACTACCACTGTTCCACTTATTATGTCTTCGATTCTAGTTATTCGTGTCCATTTGTTCTTGAATTTTTTGAAATTCTTTCGCCCGCTTGTACAACACATATGCTTACAAATGATGGCTTCCCTAAAATTTCGCAAATGCTTAATATTATCAACTTATATCTATTGCGGATGAAAAGCGATAGTCGTAGCCAATGCATAAACGAGTCAATGCGAGATCCTAAAAACATTTTCAATATTGCCCAACATAGTTTGATCTTTGTTCACAAGATAATATTATGCATCTTATGAAGAAAGGTTCTGATTAAAACATGAAAATGCTTCCATGATCTCGGTTGACACCAATCCATTGTTATTGTTTCTTTGAAGTGTTCATTTTTTCTCAGATTGAATGTAAAAGTAAGTTGTTCGGTTTCAAAAAAGTATTGAAAATTGACATGAGTGTGCGCAAATATTTGTTACCCTTTGAGTGCAAAATAAAATATCTATATAAAATATATCATTAAATTTAAAAAATTCAATGCTTGCTATATATAAGCAAGAAAAATATATTTTAGTAAAATGTGTTTTTTGGTTTTAAAATAAAATTTTTTACATTTGGAATGTCATGCTTGCGTGACGCTCCGAATACCATATTCTCAAACTAAATCTAGGGAGGTAAAGAAGCGAATTTTGGTGGAACAGTGTGGCTGCCAATGAACCATGACTACGATGCAAGTAGTATATCACCTCAGCCTGACTTGATCATTAAAAATCCAACAGAGCTGCTGGAGTACCTTGCAGTGGCTTCGAATAGTCGTCCATTTCGTAGCGAATGTGGCAAGTTTAATACCGATGATGACGTGGCGGGTAGTAGCACGCGTCGGCAACGAAGTAACAGCCAATCGACGGGAGCATCAGCGTCGCGCAAACCATCAATTCAGTATCGACGCCAAACATCTTTTCCAGCCATGGACTTCAACGATAGTAGCTGTGATTGCAGCTGAGACAGTGTCATCGACCATGACAACGATAGGTGTTTGAAGAGTTTCTTCCATTGAAAAGAATGACGGCAGGTCTTAATCACTAAAGTTAAAAAGTGTGCCACACCTATAGAAATGTTTTAATTGGGATGATGAAATTTACTATTAATGAAATGAAGAAAGAGGCTAATCGTATTTTGAGGCTCGTTATAAAGTCAATTAAATTGTTGATGTGAGCAGTTAACATCAGGTGATTATAGAATCGGTGAATGTTTTGATTTGGCAGTTGTATATTTCTGCGATGAAAAATATAAAGTAAATCTGTAAACATGCTACAATAGATAAACTGCAGTTTGCTCTAAAAAAAATTGCGAGCAAATATCAATCAATTAAACTATTAATATAGTTAACACATATCTTCTTTATGGATATTTAAAGCTTTTAACTACTTTAACATTAATTCGAGTCGAAGGGTTTGCCCCTCCAATGAATTTAATGACTTGAAAACAACACTTAAGAGTGAAAACGAATCTTATGAGTACTCGCTTTGAATTAAATGATAAAAGAAACGTTGTAAATATGTTGTTTCTACTTGAACAAAACTATTTTCTTAAAACATATACAAGTGATATTCTGAATCTCTACGGCGAAAGTAAAACAAACAAATTTGATATTTCAAGGAATGCATGGTTTTTCTAATGACTGTTTCATTAGAGGTGAGATTGTTTTTTTATTTTTGAATTTTTATGACAAATTTCATAAATTTGTAAAATGTTACTAAACAGGTTTATTTTCTTGTTAAGGAATAATAGAAAGCAATATATTATGTATAATGTGAATAAAATTTGTTTGAATAAATTAGATGAGTGGTTTTTCAATGACATGTAATTTCATCGCAAATACGAGTACTATTACAAAGTACAAAAAGTAAAAGCTATCGATTTGTTTCTTTGTCATTTTCCTACACAGCAAAAGGACGATTGTGGGCTGTAAATAATGAATAACTATACCTGAACGGCAAATTGAAAAATATAATATTTTTCTATCTCATTGCTAAAAAAATTTTTGTACGAAATAATCGGACGCTTGTTTTTTATCAAACAGGACACCTAAATTGAGCTCATCACATGTAAGCACACACTCAGATTTTGCTTTCAATTTTAGTTTGCAGTCGATATGGAAACACTTTCAAATGAAATAAAGCAAATTAATCCCGAATAAAAACAATCTTAGTCAAATGAAAAGAGAATGACTTTGTCTTCCTATTAATATAAAAAATACTTTTAAATTATCTGTCCGATGTCATCTGAAGAGTTGTAGCGGAAACCGATAAATATGTTTCGCGATATTATCGGGTCCAATTTGAATTTTTCACAAAGTCGTAAAATAAATCTAAATAATTGATTGAATTTTTATGTTTTTCGGAGAACTAAAAGCTGTACGTAATAATTTCAGTCACATCGGATGCCTCATGAAATTCAGCAAGAATTTTACCCTTTCATTCATTATCTTTATTTTTCGCTTGCAGTTGCAAAATTATATTTTTAGAGTATTCATAAAAAAAAGTTGCAGCAACTGCGTAAATCCTAAATGCTGAGGAATTAAAAAATAGATGTTGATATCTTATGAAAACCACGTTTGGTTTTGGTATTGCTTGTTTCTAGTATGCTTTATTTTTCTTTGTTATCTTATGCACAATAGAGGTACAGCTTTATTAGAATGCCATTGATATTTTTTCAGTTGTAGAAATTACGGCATTTCGAACAGCATATGTTGAAAAAGGTACGATGCTGTTTTCATCGATCGGTATATATAAATCAGAAGTAAGAATAGAAGTTAGATACAATTCTAACACCAGGCGACGGTGCAAAACATCCGCGAAAAATTTGAAACAAAAAATTAAAAGGTCACTTTCTATTACGCCTAACTGCAAGCTGCGGTGCACATTTATAAACATTGTTTAAGTAAAGAAATCGGTATATTACAAATAGTTTTTAAAACATATTTTCATGATACTTTCATATTTTGAAGTTGTGTCCCATCAGATGTTGTGCATTTAACAAAAGCCCTTTTACGAAAAACTTTCAATTAATTGTTCTTCAAATACTTAAATGCTAGTTTAATACATATTACATAACATCAAAATATATTACTTTTTAAATTTTGAACATTGTAAGTAGTCATTTAGCAAAAGAATATTTATGTTATGCACGTTCGGTGCTGACATTCTCAATAAATAACTCGCCGCTGGCGCTTTGACGTTGCAATGATTAAGAAAACAAGGCACAAAATTTGGCTATTTGATGGAAGCGCACCTAAAACATTGCTCAGCGTATATCAAACTTTCTGAAACCGTTTAATTTTTAAGGGAACGTTTTTTGTTAAGTATAAAAATAGCTAAATTATTAATTTATTTTACTAGTGACGAAATATTGCTTTTGAGAGCTTACCTTATTTCTAATGTCCTTTTTACATTAAAATCTTGAAATCGTGCATATTTTTTGGTAAACTCTTGCGTTTTTCTTTTGATGTTTGTGCAACGCTTACGAAAGCTTAAATATTTACACTTGAAAATCAATTAGAATTACAATAATTTCAAGTCAAGAGTGCATTGAATCAAACCCATC
Organism: Oxycera nigricornis; assembly: GCA_963942545.1. Classification (NCBI taxonomy): domain Eukaryota; kingdom Metazoa; phylum Arthropoda; class Insecta; order Diptera; family Stratiomyidae; genus Oxycera; species Oxycera nigricornis. The sequence continues at coordinate 118,753,632 of OZ012660.1, read as the reverse complement.
CACCCGTTAGTTTATGGAATAACTCTTCGTTTAGTGTTTGATTCGTCTCTTTTGACCGCATTGACATAAAAATGTAGCCGCCGATGAACTCATGGACAACTTTGCAGTCGGATGATAAGCATGAAAAAACGATGTTGCAATCTTGAAACTGGATCATCATACATTTGATGCCCCAGTTTACGTTCCATGCCTGTAATTCAGAGCAGAGTATTTATAAATAAAAGATTATCGATTTTCACGTAAACATTTAGCAATATTATTGAAAAGTGACCAACCTTCATGGTGTTGTATCTCCACGTCTTCAGATGATCGCCTGTATTCAGATCCATTCGCATGATACGGTTGTTTGCTACACCCAACAACTCTTCTTTCTTCTGACCGTCAAACTTAATTATAAACAGTGTTACGCCAAAATCTGGAAGACTCTGCCATGCATGAATGTATTTTAGCTTAGCTTCCATTAGGTTTAGGTTTTGCACGTTCGCGTGAGCTTCTAGCATTCGTTGTGATCCCTTCGATCGCATTTTTTTCGCATATCTTGGCGGCAAATAGTCAGCCGGGTCAATTGAGGCTGGATTTATTCTGATCGCTGGTGCTTGTGCCGGTTTCTGCATGTTCAATAGCTGTTTCACGTTAAACACCTCAGTTTCATACGAACTATCTGCTAATGAGCGTCCTTTCGATGCTAAACGACATGCCGCGATCCATTTAGCATATTGATGTTCATTCTCACATTTTATCCACATTTCACTGTACGGTTCCTTTGCATCCTCTGGTGGAACTTCTAGCTTAATGTTGAACTTTCCATTGGAAATATTTACTCCAGGTGTCACTTCGCAACCACGAAGATTGATGGCAATCACCGGTGTAGATCGGCGCACATCATCATGACTTTTGAATAAGTAGAGATGAAGATCGCGATAGGTGAAAAAATATCGTTTGTAACCTTTGAGGGTGAATCGTTTGGGTCTGTAAGAAACTTTGGTTGCAAAACCGATAGATGCGGAATAGAAACTGTTCATACTTCAAAAAATACATGTAGTCTGTAAGCTCGGGAACCTTTGTAATATTTGTTGTTGGGTTTTGCGCATTGGGTCCTTCCAAAGTGATTTGCAACTCGCTTAGAGCTGCATCGATGTCGTCATCTGTACCATTGTCCATTCTAGACATATCAATTCCTGAGTCTGGTTGTTGTATTTCATTTTGACGATTTATTTGGAACTAGAATGGTCAAACATATTCGGCATGGTTAAAATTGGGCACACATTTACTAACATTGATAGATTCGAAAAGAAATTTGCAACAAACAACTTTTCTCTGCTACAATTAATGAATTACACTGTGCTTTATGTTGGAGAAAATTGCAAAAATACTTCCAAACAAAATCGATGCGCAACTTCGTTTTGACAAATAATTTATCGAAAGAAGGAATATTTCGTTATTTAGCTACAAACGTTCAACATACAAAACTTAATTTTGGAAACATTTCAAACGACGACCATATTTATTAAACATTTAAATTCTTCCTTACCTGTAAAGCCGCAAACATCAAAGCTTCTTCCTCCGTACAATCAATTTCCTCATTTAGCAGCGCCCATTTCGATTGTTCATAAAGTTGATTAATTCGAATCAAATCATATTTTGGGTTCAAATCAAAGAACGTATAATATTTGAATCGCAGACAGAGTGTATCAAAATCACGTATTCCTTGCTCCATAATAGACAGCGATGAATCGAGCCAGCCGATGTTCATTCTTGCCCTTTCCACTAGTGTTTTCGGTCGAACTAGCCGCGAACGTACTTCTGGGCTAGGTTGAGGACTAGAGGCAAGGCCTTCCACTAAATCGCCAAGACTAGATGATGAATCGTTGAAAGTTGAACATCCATTCGAGCTGTGCTTCCAGGTCTGAAATAAGCACTAATCTATACTAGGGTTCTTTGTCATATCTTTGCGTATGTCTTATGATGTGTTGAAAAGCACTTACCCCTGTTGGAGAGCTGATTGGAGTGCTTTGTTGTGCTGGCCTTCTAGGTGTGTGCACAGGAGCACAAGAAAATCCATTCTGTGGTTTATCCAAACTTCCGTTGCTTCCGTTGAAGGAATTTATGGGTATAAATGAATTCGTATCAGGCGCTGGCTCAAGATATATATGGCCATTTTGCTCGACAATCGGTATCGCTCTCTTTGGAAACGCAGAGTAATTTTTCTTTAAATGCTCTGGTTCCAGAGGTTTGCAGAGCGACAATTCTTCAGGGTGGCGAATACCCAAATCTTTACATAGATTAACAACGGCTCCAAATGTTTTGATCGAAAAGTCTACGCGGCAATCCAAGTATCTTAAATCGGGCAACTAAAACACGAAAACAAAATTATTAATTCGAGAATTTGGTGGAAAACTTTTAAATCATTTAATTTAAAAATACTGGCATGAAATATGTATCCCTAGTGCGGAAAGTGTGATATTAACAATCCCCTACATTCTATGAACTATTTTGGCAAATAACTTCTCGGACCAGATATGGCTGGCAAAAATCTGGGAAGCGCGTGCATTTTATGCGGTGGTATTACAATCGTTGCTTGTCCACCTTCTTTAGAATTAGCCGAGGCGGCTATTCATTATAGTAACCACTTGTCTCGATCGATTATGATCTGGAATTCATGAATAGCCACCACACTGATCTGGATTTCTGGGTAATTAGCAACCAAGTGCGCATGGTAGACGATTCTTCTTTTATTTCAGCGTATATTCGTTCCGCTGGCACTCATGAAGGTTATTCAACCGCATATGGGTAACAAGATTAGTTACCAGCATTCAAAAGAAGTTTACCTGCCATGTAAGTTCCGTCAAAATAATCAGCATGTTCATTACGAGAGTGATGGATGTTATCAGATTATTTATTGTTTGTTGATGAGCTTTTTGGGACGATTGGATCGTTCTCGGAAAAGCACTCATGACAATGCAATCACGTTAATTTATTTGAACATACATGAACGTTCTTTAATTGCTTGGGATTTCAAGGTAATGTATATTCCGTGTAGGTTGTTTTTTGGTGCAGAAGATCAAAAGTTACTTTTAACTGGCAGGAATCCCTATGAGTATGGTTGTGAAATTGAATAATTTCTTAATAATTCGAAAGAAGTATACCTATCTACAATAGAAAAGAAAGAAGTATACCTATCTACAATACAATGTTAAATATTACGTTTTTTAACACGCTTGTTGATTAATTTGCAGCTTTCCGCAATTGTGCTCGTGATATCAGGTGAAAATTTCAAACCGAAGCGTGAGAGTTGAGAATATTTTTTTTCAGCTCAAGCGTAAATCTCGCCTAGCTCAAATGTTAAAAGCAAAATTAGTAGCTAACCTAATTTCGAAGTACCACCACTTCTTCACACGTGCATTTATAATTAGAACGTGCAACTTACCTGTAAACGCAGAATTTTGTGCATTGGAGTGAAATGTAGCATACAATCAGCATGTACTCCAACTTGATCAAGTGTCGACCTCGTTCTTGTTAGCCACATATTTTTGGCAGGCCACCAAAGCGCATGATCGGACCAGTCTTTTGGCGTTTCTGAAAGGAGCAAACATTTATAATTAGGCTAATATTACAGCGATAGTAAATAATTCAGGCAGTTTTAATTCTGATAGTTAAATGATATTCTACCTTAAACTGAAACCTAACGTTTTGGTTGAACGAGTAGCAGAATTTCCTAACTTTCCAATTAAATACATGTAGTTTCACATAAGGGGGCATCACGCCTTGCATTTCTATTGATTTGAAATGGCCTTCAATCAATTTGTAATTGATATTCTATGGACACGAGTGCAACGTTTTATACTTGAACAAAATAATCAATCGAGAATGAATTCTTCGATATTTGTCGTGTCACTTTTACAATAATAAATAAAATAATATTAGTAGTAAGCTCCGCAATAAATCGCAGTCGTATATTTTTTTGTAGGTATTAGCAGTAGTGTTCATTTTACTTTGGTTTCATTTAGGTGATATGATAAGCATCTAGAAATCAATTTGTGATTGTAAATGCAGAGCAAAATTTGTTTAGAAATTCCTAAAGAAAACCTAGAGCACTGTTTCGTCGATTCTTTATCTTTAACCGCTTAAAGGTATCAGTCCATTGGTCCTCATCGGTTTGGTCGGATTTTACAAAGCAATTATTAGAAATATTCAATCCGGCCGATGACTAACAATGGACACTTATCGTAACTGTGTAATTTGTTTTGAAGTTTTTATATTCAAAAATATGCATCGATCGGATATGGCAAAATAAATCTAATAGGGGAAATTAAAATTACTCATTACACAAATTTATTCCCCAAATGTATGAAAAAACATACTTTGACGTTGTCTGCTTATAAAACTCATCAAACTCCTAAAACTTTACTCATCTTAACTATAACACTACACAATCAACTATAAAATACAAAAAAAAAAATCCCATTGATCTGATAAAACGAACGGTCATTCTATTTTGCAAATATTCCGGGAATTTACTCTTTCCACTTTCCAATGTGTTGCTACATTACCGAATATTTTAAAATGTATATTTTTGAAAGGTCTTTATTTTTCTTTATTACAATTGATGTGTTGATTGATAACACTAACGATTTTTTATCGTTCTTAAGATTATACTCGAAAATATGCAATTTTTTTCGTCAAAACGAGTGTCAAATTACTTTCGGTGAGTAACATTCGTCCGTTAAGAAATTCTATCCAGGTGTTAATTCAGAGGCTCCGATAAGAAATTTGATTGCGTAGTAGCTATTGATATTGCAACTGCGAACTTTTGTGAACGATAATCAATTGTCGTATACAATTTTCGGAAAAATGTATGACGCAAAACTGAGCTCATTGATTTGAAATAAGTTCGATGAATTGATCGTGCTCATATATTTAAGGCAAGAGTTTGCTTATTCCTCAAAATTTATTATTTGAAATATTGGAAAGCTTACAATAAATTGCCGCATCATCTATCGAAGAAACGATCGCTACCAAATTTCGAATATCAATAACTTCTTCTAATGCCCATCAACTTGTAGTAGCTTTGTATCTCGTGAACAATTATTGAAGCAATATTATGTTGTCGGATTGAATGACGTCTCTTTCTGATCGATCTTTGTCCATATTGGATTGTACCGAATATAATTTACACATAAATCTATCCATTACGAAGAAGCCCTTAGTGATCTTGAACACGCTATAGACCATGACATACAGCCATCATAAATATGAAGTTGGAATGGCCTATTTGTTCTTTTTTGTGAATAAATTAGGATTCAAGAGTATTAGGCCTTTTCATGTCGATCATCAGATTCTCCGAAACGAAAGCGTCGCTACGAAAATTGATTTAGATTCTTTAATGTATCAAATGAGAGGAATTGCGTAACAAACACTTCTATTGAATAATGTCGAGATCGTTTTAATGGAAAATATTACTATTAAAAGAAAAAATTTCATATTATGGCGACAAACGGTGTTGGTTCTAAAGCATGCCCGTGTGGAAGCACCTTAAGAGCAAAGCCAAATCCACCTATGTATATATCGAGAGCGACCCCGTTTGCATTTATTCACATGATAAGCATCGCAACGCCACAGCATCGTGCACTTCATGTTATTACGTCATTTGGTGGTTTTTCTGTGTACATATACATACATACAAGAGTTGTGTAGTTTCACGTTGTCCTGCTTAATATCAAGTGTTGTTGATATGACTGCCACCATTCTTCTTTGCCTACAGTTGCAGATTCAGACGCTTTGCGAATCCAATGACCATATATAGATATCGAAAATAACAGCAGAACGTGGGTGATCGCTGATCTAGCTCTATAGGGACAACAAAGCGGTTGTTGTACGATCCAGTGTAACGAAGATGTTTCTCACCCTTTGAATCTAATGACGCCTACGTGTGTATCTCAATTTGTAATACATTACAGATCAATGAATGATGGCTTTCCAAGAGAGTTTGTACAGCAAGAACATGTTTGGAAAGTTTGAATTTTTTTCAATTCGAGCTTTTAACATTGCACAGTTAAAATTCAATTACTGTACTGAAAAAGACAGTCCAGTTAATTTTCTGAGTACCTTGAGTATTTTTATTATTTTAAATTCACTTCTTAAGTCGGAATCTTCGTAAATTACACTAGAGTTTTGATTACGCTAAGACAAAAAAAAAACTGCAATGTGGATTTCGATTAAGATTCAGTTTTAAAGAAAATTCATATACCTAAGTCGGAACTGTTACAATTGCGCTGTATTTCGTCCTTTTTCAAGTTAGCTATTCACTTATTATATTGAAGATGAACGAATCTCAAAATTGAATACTTAATTACTCTTGGAAGTTAAAAGAAATGGCGAACGAAACTAATAAGCACAGTGTAAATAATAGACAGTGGGAAAACTCTTGGCCGAGAAATAAAACTTTAAAACTAAATTTGAGAGAACGACACAGCTTTATCATTAAATTTAGTTTTAAAGTTTTATTTCCCGACCAACGTTTTTCAACTATATTTTGTATACACTGAGTTTAACGACTTGTTTATACATAGAATATGCTAATAAGGTATACTATATCGGATCAAAAATTCCCCATACTTTACAAAAAATTCAAATGTATTTGTATTTCAAGATATAACTAATGTTTGGCTCTGTTGGAAATTTGATTTTCTCCATCAATTGTAGAGACAGTATAAACTGATATATTTATCAAATATGCCACCCATATTCCCATAGTAAAAATAGTAGAACTAATTTAAACATTGATGTTAGTTACCCACTTGCTGTGGGAAAATGTTAGTAACTTAAAAAAGTAGGTTAGTGAGATTGTAACAGAGTTTTCAGTACGAGGGCTCGATCGTAGAAATGTCTTTACATGTTTGCATACATATGTACGTCCACATAATGTCTATAAGATCTTGTCATGCTTTATGCATTCCTCGCTTTTGTGATTTGAGGTCAAAAGATTATCGAGTAAACTATAAACAGCTTCTTGTATTTAGCCTATCATTGTTGATGACCACTACGGAAAATTATGATATCGGAATAGTGTTTTGATTACCTTAATGTCGTTTTTTTAAAAACAATTTAATAACACAATTTGAACATTTTTATGCCAATGATTTTAAAATTTGACACGCCATGAAAACAATTCAAAAGAAATCGATATCAAATAGAATATTAACAGAATCTCAAACCAAATATTACTTTTGCATCAAATTCAATTAAACTTTAATAATCTTATTATATTCTCAATCAAAGATCGCCATCCGATGAAATTCTAATGCACTCAGCACCGACAATTATTCAATCTTCGCATTCTTGTGTTATATTAAAAAACGAGACTTTATCAGTTGCAAATTTGTGGTGGTTTATGTGATGGACAAATAAATTGGCACCAATTGGTTGATTGCGAGTGAAAATAATCTGTGATGGCTCAAAAAGTATACCATAATGGTAAATAACAATAAAAATAAAAAATACATTGGTTGTCTATTATTAAAAAATACATGTTAAAATATTCGAGTTGAGTAGTGGTGGATTTAAAACGGCTATACACCATTCATGGCATACATCTGTCCCCAAATCACTTTTAATCTCAATTGAAAGAGACAATTGAAGTCAATTGGTATGAAAGAGTTGAAATTCATAGAATAATCATGAATTAACCAATGAAATCAAAAAGACAATGTTTGCATTGAAAAATGCAAATTAAAAAGAATATTTGAATAATTTGGTTTACACTGTTGTCATTTAGTAGACTGCAAGTTAATTTCATATCATAGTCTAATATAAAAATTATTACTAGCCAAAAGTGGACGCAATGTTATCCTGAATGCGAATGCGACCATCGACTATCTTTGGTTTAGCCTTGCACCTGAAGCTTTTATGAAAATGGAGTATACTACTTTTTAGTTAACATGCTTTTTCAAATCTTGCTTCATATGTACACATGCGGATTATTGAATAATTTGTCGGAAACATAAATCGAAGCACGACTCAAATAAGTGCTGAGAAGGTTTTGTAGTATACATATAATGTAATTGAATTTAGCCACGTTATCCAAAGAAACATAGTCAGTATTATAATATTACTGTATTTAGCGAAACAATTGACCATTAAGGCGGCTTATCTTACTTCATCGATAGGCTTTGTCTACATATTTACAAAAAATAGAAGCAGGTTGATTGTGACATCATGAATTCGTATTGGCAACTACTAAATCCCACGCTGGATTCCAACTCAACTGTGTATCAATGAAATTGTATTCGCTTATTGAGCAAATTTCTTTAACTTTGTGTGGGATGAATATATAGAGGCAACTTCAAAATACAGCCACACATAAGTATGTATGCTATTTTGGATCAGACTCAGTGCCGATCATTAGCGGAGATTGCGCAGAGTTGGTTCGAATTAGCCTAAATTGCACGCTACTGTTTGAAAACAGTTTTCCAATGAATTGCTAGTACAGATGTTTGAATTGACTCAACCTAACAACATGAAGCAATTTTTGTTCTCTCTCGATTGGAAGTAGTCTTTTGCGTAGGAGGTAGTAAAATCTTGGTGTTCGGGTAGTCGTTATGACCTAAATGATATTAATATATTTTAGATACTTCTGGTATAGCGTATTATCCATTGGGTTTACCACATATAAGTTTTTTTTTGTTTACTCGAACACACAAATAAACTATGGTTGAAGTTAAGGGAGTAGAAAATTGAAAAAAAAATTAAATTCATTAAAAATGAAAATTAATAACAATATAATCGTGGATTGATTTTAAGCTCGAGCGTAGCAAAACCGCCAAAGCAGTTTAGATTTAGCTCGGTAATTCTGCAGAACAATATAATAGAAGATAGTCAGAAAAAATATCAACAACTTACTATACATCGATGTGTCCCGAAAAATGTTCATTTTTTCTGAGTTTATGTTAAATTTTCATTCATTGAATACAAAAACGCATTAAGGTTTTTTTTTGGAATAAATGGCCGCATTTTTTGTGTAATTAATGATCGCGTCCTATCTTCACCTCACTAACATCATTACATTTGAAATAAACCATGCATATTTACAGCGAAAATTCCACAATGTTAATATTTATCTAATTGGTAAACATTTTCAACGGTCTGTTCTACGTCAATGGAAATATCTACTCCGATAACATTTTATGCTGCAAAATACCATGAAGTAAAATCTTATCATAAAAATTACCTTTGCAATTTTATCTGGTTTGTTCGGAACACGAAATGGGCATGTGTGCTGATCATCGAACGTTTCCATAATATTCAAAGTACATAAATTATTCACGATATGCTGAATTTTTAGGAAGATGTGATGAAAATAATTAATTTTGAATTGACTTAGAATGAAATGAAAAGTATATTTTGAAAAGCTTTTAACTTAAAACAATTTGAATAATTTTCTATATTGTTTATTTGTCAGATCTTACAAAACATGCGAAGAGCGCGAACATATACGAGTCTGATATCATATGATATACATGGCAGTTCGATACCACCAGGCACTAGATTATATTACAACACGGTCTGAAAAAAAAAGATGCTTAAGCTTCAATCAACAAACAAATATGACGATTATGTTATTCTACATCCGGCTTTGTGTTGCCTTTTCCACTTTATATTTATCGTCTGGTTGATTTAATAAGATATTTGACGCCCCACGGCTCAATGCACTCACGTACACCTAACAATAGTAAATATCATCGTTTCCCATAAACAAATTCGGTAAACTTCGACGATTTCATTAAAGCAGGCAACGCCGTTAACAAATAGGTTCATAGATCCAATCTTTTATGGGTTTTTATGTTATGTTAAGAATAAATGAGGGACATTGATTGTCTTTCATCATCATCTCGCTGAGGTATGATGTAATTTATTTCTTGTGTCAGCAGTCTTATAAATAAATCTGAAAGTTTTGATAACAATGACGTGCGAGTATCTTAGAACTTCGCAAATGGCATATGACAATGTTGTAGAGGCGAGTGTTACGTTATTTGTAGGTCACTGTTGATGCATTCAAAACAAAATGTTCAGTTGTTCCTATTACAATTTATAAACAAATAATGTCAACGTGAACATCTCACTTAAGCTGTAAAAATATAAACGTTCTATCCACATTCCAAGCATTGTGCCTCACAGTTAGTGGGACATATTTTCATAATTATTCACAAAAATTACAATGTGTAGAATCTATTACACCATGCCAGAACGTGATTGTGTGTACTTGTAACTGGAATGAGTTAAAAAACTGCATGAAAGTTACACATGTGTCAAGAAACGAACGCTTTCGACAAGCAAATGTGTCTTGTCTTATATTGAAATCATTTGAACGTGATTCATCTTTATCGGTCGGTGATACAGTTTTACTTTCAACAAGCTACGCTAGAATTCATTTCCGATTCCCCATGTTCAAATGAATGATGTCATCTGCTCACATTAGTCATTGAAAAATTTGAAGCACATCATAGTTAAGTTACTGTGTAATAGAATCCTATTTGATTTCTAGGTAGATGTACGAGTACGACACATTAAGTTTCAGAAGTCCGCAAGATGCTGAGCCATATCTCGAAAACGTCTTAGAAATATGACTATGATTGGTTAATGAATAAGAGCGCGTGGACTTTTATTCATGGTCCCCTGCAAATATGGCAACGTAACAAAAACTCGAAGTTCTATACTTTCAAAAAAATTCGGCATTCATACCTCTCAAAAACGATTTTATATATTTGAAAAAAAATTGGAGAAATTAGACCATCGAACTTATGCCTGATGTCTGCTCACT